>JARFJB010000145.1:2717500-3030000 GCA_036346205.1 Vesta saturnalis | reverse complement strand
TGATAGCTGATCTTACTTCTATTACCACTACTTATTTACAACTAAGGAATACTCTTATTTACCCTTTTCAGCACGGGTTTTTTCTTTTCCACTTTAAAACTCACTTTTGTTATAGATTTCTGAAAATATGAATATAATGATACATCATTTAAAAACCGAAAAAAGTAATTATGTGTTGTATATTCATCATTATTTTCATCGTATAAACTTACTTGGAAATTTCTGTAATTGATTAAAGGTTTATAATTATCGCAGGAGTATACACCTAAAATTCCATGTAAATTTTGTTCTAATGTTTTAATTATAAAAAATTCCTGATTTACTTCAAAATTTTCTGTACTTTAAGTTAATTAATCCTCCTACGCCGTTTACATTATATTTCTTATTTACGTTAATTATGTCATATCCTATTACAGAATTTTTACAAATGATACTGATTGATGCATCATCTAAAAAAAATTCATTTTTGTATTGCACAGTTAAATAATTTAATCCACCTATAGGTGTTTAAAACTGCTTCTATGCTTAGATTTCTAATGATACCCCATACGCACGACATGGCTAGAAAACACATCGCAATCCTCGAAATAACGTCAAGAAACGACAACAACTTGTTTCCATGAACCGCTTAGAATTGGTCCTGCAGGTTGATATAATAACTGATATAACACCTTGACTCGACTAAATTGCTTGGTGACCTTGAAAAATTCCGATCGGATAAGGTCGGATAAAGTCGGGTAAGATCGGGATAGCCTGTAGGTTAGCACACATGGTCATGACAATCAAATTTCCTTGACACCTTGAAAATTCCCAACCACACAACCATTTAACCATGACCTACTTATTAGCATAAACAACATGTCCTTCTTCATATGCCTGCGGGTGGAATTGCAAAATGCTGACCCCGACATTTCTATTTTTCGATTTGACATGTCTCACTCGCCTTGAATGGGGTGTAACCTTGACCATGTCAAATTCTCAAACACACACACAACGCCAAAGAAACGTGAAAAAAAAACATTAAGAAACGTCAGGTAAACGTAAAAAAAAACTTCAAGGACACTTCAAGAAGGCCAAAAAAATCTTTAAAAAAACGTCAAAGAAGCGCTAAAGAAACGTCAAAAAACGTCAGGGAAACGCAAAAACATCAATCAAACGTCAAAAAACGTGAGGGGAACGTCAAACAAGCGTCTGGGAAACTTCAAAACATAGATACACACAGAGCCAGTAAATGAACCGTTTAACGTTGACCGACACTTATTAGCATAAACAACACATCCTTCTTCATATGCCTGCGAAGTGATTGTAATAAGGTACCAATAAATTGTAACCTTGAATAGCTCAATTTCAGCAATACAAGAACCATTTAACCTACCTTTTAGCATAGATGACAATATGTCTTAACTGTAATACCTTAGAAATTGATTTCTCAGGATTGAGCTTGAAATGGTGGGGGTATCTGGAAATAACACCTTTGACCGACCTTGAGAATAGATTTCTAGGAATTGTAATAACTTCTATGACTCAAAAGTCACTGATTGGTTATTGATAAGGATTTTTAGGAATACCCTGCATACCACCTTGAGAATTGTAATAACTGAATTAACACCTCAACTCAGCTAGGAATTTCCTACTTGAAACCCATGTGACCTTGCTGCCCCTTGCAGGTGACCTTGAACATTTCCTAACACATGACTCCTACCTGAAAATAAAATGCCTCACACCTACAACTTGACAGTCTATTTAACACCTCTACTTGACCAAGAGTTGCTTGGTGACCTTGAAGAATATACTTTACACGGTGTACGAGATAACCTTGAAACCATGTACTTGGACGCAGGCAATGAAATGACCTTGAAAACCATATACTTTGCCATAGGTAATGTGTACAATGACCTTAACTTCGGAAAACCTTGTAATTGGACGTGGACAATCTGGACCTTGACTAGAATACCCGCACCTTGAGAAGTCTATTTGAATACCCCGTGTTGGTGATTTCTAAGAATTATGACCCTGATACGACCAGAATTGCTTGAACAATGGATCGCCTTTGTCCTTGAAGATTGATTTCTCAGAGGTGTGACCTTGAAGAATATGCATGAAAAGTGTACGTGACCTTGATCTAATGCACTTGCTGGTTTTCCTTAATAAATTAATAAGTAGATCAGTATACGTGACTGAAGAATATATTCAGGCAATGTGTGTACGCAATGGCCTTGAAAACGAGAAAGTGGATCCTGTAGTATACGTGACTTTGAAGAGCTTCCTCCTATATACCTTTACCGGTCATATATCGGGATACCCCTGCAGGTTGATTTCTAAGACTTACGACCTTGAAAATTGATACCAATACATTTTAGCCATTGATAATCTATTTGATGCCCCCACAGGTGATTTCTAGGAATTATGACCCTGACTCAGCCAAGAATTACTTGAACAATGGATCGCCTTTGTTCGTTTCTTAAAGGTGTGACCGTGAAAAGGTGCGGGAAACGGCTACTTGTGTTGGGTAACAGATCCCTGTTTTTTGGGAAACGGCTCCCCTGTTTTGAGAAACGGTTATCTGTGTTTGGCATGCGGATCCGGCTCTTAGGTAAACTACCCCATCCTGCTGGTTTAAGACAGTAGTATTATGAATCCACATACTGTAAGCGTAATTTTGTTATTACAATTTAGCCAATACAAGAACTTTGACTCACATTTTAGCATAGACAACGACAATTTGTATGATACCCTCGACCTTGACTCAGCCAAGAATTGCTTGGGTCTCCCTGAAAGGTGGAATCCCCACGCCTTGAAAAGTCTATTTAATACCCCTGACCTTGAGAATTGATTTATAAGAATTAACACCTTATCTTATCCAAGAATTTCTGTGTGACCTTGAGAAATATAGGTAGGCAATGTGTATGATGGCCGTGAGAAAAACAACTTTGACCTTGAAGAGTCGGCTGAATAGCTTGAACAATGGATCGGCTTTGTTCTTGAAAATTAATTTTGCACAATTAAGCCTGACATGGGGGAGGTAGATGGAAATTGACCTAGATAACAACCTGTTTTTAAGAATTATGACTAACTCGGCCAGAACAATGGTTCTTTGTTCTTTTCTCAGAAGTGTGACTTTAAAAATTGTAAGCATACACTTTGACCTTGAAGCGTCGGCTTGAACAATAGATCGTCTTTGTTCTTGAAAATTGATTTCTCAGAATTGAGCCTGAAATGGTGGGGGTAGCTGGAAATTGATCTAGATAACAATCTAGTTTTAGGAATTATGACCCTAACTCGGCCAGAACAATTGATCATCTTTGGATCACTTTTGTCCTTTGCTCATAGGTGTGACCTTGAAATGGGTCGAAACGGCTACCGGTGTTGCGAAACAGATCCCCTGTTTTGGGAAACGGCTATCTGTACTTGGGAAACGGAACCACTTGAGGTCAACGAACTTTGCTGGGGGGCCTGACCTTGTAAAGTAAACTTCCAAGAATTGCTTGATGATCTTGAAACATGCGTAACATAGACAAAAATCTGTATGATACGCCTAACCTTGAGAATTGTAATTACACCTCAGGGCTTGAGACAAAGGTCAATAACCTCCTAGAAATGTTGAGAAGCGTGAGCTTGAAATGATTAATGAACATTGAAATTTCCCATCAAAATTTGATTTAGAAGCAACCTTGATTTCTTGGTGGAAGAGCATCCTCCAATACACCTCCAATGGAACCCTGAACGTGTGACTTTGACAAACCAGAAGGTTGGTCACGTAACCTTGAAATCCTTAGAATAAACTTTGACCTTGAAGCTGAGTGTGTGTGTACGTTAAGGACCTTGGCAATGAGAGCGACCATTTCCCACCACGTAACCTTGAAGTGGACAATCTGTACGGGAGCGTCAATGATCTTGACCTTGAAAACCAATCTAGTAACTTTTCTAATGCCTTTTTCAAATATAGTTACTTCAATGACCTTGAGAAATATTCTCCGATGCATTCGATGTTTACGATGACCTTGACCTTGAAAACACCATGTACTTGGACGTATGAAATGTGATGGCCTTGACCTTGAAAAACTTGTACTTGGACGCAATGAATGTGTACGTGATTTGGCCTTGAGCAAAAACACTCGTAGAAAAAGTATAGTAGAAATGTGGCCCAGAATCACCCTTATGTATCTGCTCATATCCATCTCACATATTCTGCAAGTTTTCCAAATTTACGTACTCCGACTTTGCTTTGCAAATTATACATAGTACACTTTACTTATTCAAACTTACTTTTACCACTTTTAATTTAATTTTCAGTTGATTTAAGTGTTACTTATTTTCGTTATGACTACACTTACTTTCTAGAATAGCTTTTCCTATTCTTCTAGCTAATTTAATTTTCGCTTATCTTTTGAATCTCTTTAACACTCCCAGAGCTACGCGTCCGCGCTGGTCGCTCGTATACAATATTTATTAGGTCTACCTTATCTAACATTCAGTACACTACAGTGCTATAAGATTTAATTTCTCACACATATAGAGATACCGAAAGTTATATATACAATGACATCTACAGTATATCAGTTTTTATCTAACAGGACTCTTCTTGAGATATTTTGCAAATCCTAGACGATGACCTGAGTATGTAATAACAATAGTAAAAAAAAATTTTTTAAACGCTTTTATTTCCAAATATACTAAAAAGAATAGAATAATTTCTTAACTACCCAGTAACATTAAAAATGTTTACGACTAAAAATAAGATCGTGGGGCGCTCTTTGTAGTGGCTTGCACTTCATTGTTTAAATGCAGGTTTTGATAGGATTTGTTACAAGTATAAGATATCACTTTTATTCTTAGTCACAAAAATTTTTGATATTACTGGGTAGATAAAAAAATTATTTTATTCTTTTTAGTACATTTGGAAATAAAAGCGTTTTTTAAAAATGTTTTTTTACTAATTTTTGTTTTCTACTTTTTGGTTTTAGGGTATAAGTTCCACACCAAAGAAAGAAACTAAATTTGTCAAGACCCTCGTCTTATAAATAAAAATTTCGAACTTACTTGGCCAATATACACATGTATGCCGAAATTCAGCTGAACCGGAGATCGGGATGATTTTTTTTGACCGAATACAATACTTTGAGCCCGCGGGCGCAGCCTCCTGACGTTGAAACTCAACTTGTCGCGTTAAAAAAGTGGACAAATAATAAAAACAAACACCATGTCCACTAATTCGTTGTGAGTAAAATTCATGTTGATAAAGAGCTAACCGCAACTATCAAAAAAGTTTCGGCTATTTCTTGTGAGTGTCAAACTAATTTCGCTGTTGCTTTTGTACTTCACGTAAATCTAGCAAAGCCTACTTCAATACAAAAGTGTGCTCGTAAATATCAGCAATACCAAGGTGAATATTGGTAATTTGTTATCTAGTATCACGCAAGAAACAATGAAAAATAAAATAACAATCGCATTTTCCAATGCAACACAAAAATGTCAAGACTAAAATGGAGAATGGAGAAACTCATTGAATTAAAATACTTTTAATTGCTTCCTTTTGTTTTTTTTCTTTTAGCATTAGTTTGTTAAATGGAACATAATTAACATAAAATTAAAATAAATTATTATTTTGTGTACTTTTCTGTCTATTTGAAAAAATATATAGGTACCTTTCTATTTAAAAAAATCCATGATTCAATTTATCGAAAATCAAAAATTTACCCGCAAAAATATGTATCTCAAAAATTATTCTTTTCATAAGTTTTTATTGACCTTTTCATGCTCTATCGAATGGTGAAAACCACATGTCCCGAACTATTTTACTTTGCGAGATATTAGTCATTTTTGTGTATGCCGCAAATGTCACTTTTTTTTCGAAAAACGTGAGGTAGCTCCAAAACGGTGGACTATAGGTAACATGTATGCTTAACAAAGTGCACCTCAATTTCAAAATTCAAAATTCAAAAATGTAATAGTACACAGGGTGTTCCATGTAAAATAAAAGAGTGGAGTGCTGTGCAGAAAAAGTGGAACACCCTATATACACGAAAATATTTTTAGGTTATAGAACTTGAGAAATAAGTTCGTTTTTATACTTTTTCTTTACAACAAATAATAAAGATGCTAAAAAGGAATGCCAGAGCGATGGCGGACCCGGTATATTTGATAATTATTAATGGCTGCTGATGATGGGAAGTTTTTAGTCCCGAAATAGGTTCATTATACATTGTGTGAGGAGAAAGTCTTTTTTCTACAAATGTCAAAAAATGACGAGGTCCGCGCATTAATTTCAATATGCGAAATGAGCCTTTTTTTTTAGTTTTCTACGTTACCATAACAACGTGCGCGAAATAGTGTGCGAAATACATATTTCGCGCACTGCATGTAAACTCTATCAGATTATTGTATTTTAACTTTTGTGGTCCTCAATCAAGCAAAATTCCAAGAAAAAAATTATTGAAAACAATTTTAAGGGGCCAACATTTTCGATCTATTTTTGTCATTCTGGCGCTTTAGCTAACACTATTTTAGCAATAGACATATTTTACAACTACTTTAGCTCATATACACAACCAACCATACAACGACCACATCGTTACGGAAATTGTTTAGTGAAGGCTTTCTTCTCTATTTTTAGACTCATATAGGTAATACAAGAAGTATCCCAGGAAATACCGGAACAATCCCCCACAATAGCCTTTTATTGTGCCAGATTAAATTACAACGCCATTTCGTTGTTTCTTGTGTACCACGCAACAAAAACAACGGATGTCGTAAAGAATTAAACAGCTTTTCAATAAAACACTTTATTTGTGGGTTGTATATATATATTGATCCTATTTTGAAATATTTGTTGTGGGTATTCTCTTTTACCATCATGAACATACAATGATTCTGTAAATTATTCAGTAAAAACTTGTTTAAAATATACGCTTAACACATGTTGCTACGAACAAAAATAAAGGTTTTAATATTTACAAGATTGGTCGATGATCTCGGAATTTTAAACATTTCGTTGACCTAAATCTATTCTTGGATATATTGACCTATAAACTACAGATTTTTGTTGCACATACGCATATATAAACTAATCTTTTGCATATATATCCCTATCTTCTCATTTTACCTTTTTTAGATATGCAATTATGGTCTCTTGGCCTTCAGATTAAGCTATTGTCAAAGTAACTAGTATATTTTATATTTATCCTAAATTTCTCAATTGCTGCAGTTTTGGTCGTTATAAAATTTCCTCTAATATCCTATAATAATTTTACCGATATACATGGTGTTCTTAATTAAGTGCACACCATCGGTAACTTTGTTATTGTTGGAGATAAAAAGTCGGTTAAGCTAGCGAACCAATAGCATTTTTCCCGCTAATTAAGATGACCCAAACAGAAAAACAATTGAATGTAGCGTTTAAGAAAAAATGAGGAAAATATACTTTCTTAATGGAATACCCTGTATATTTTTTGCTAAATCGAATGTACAACATTTTTACAACAAAAATGGTTATTAGCAATATTCGCCTAAAATTGAAAATAACCGAATTATCAATACATTTCTCGTTCAGACTGGCTATTAATGGTTGCGAAATAAGATTCAATTTTACTTTTTATCTTTAAATTAGCTTCATCGATTCATAAAATGCCTTAAAAATCAAAATATGCCAACAAATACTCTATTTTATCTATTTTTTCTCGACACAATATATATCTCTGTGATATCGCATTTCCTTCTAGACTGTGTATGTCTATATATATATATATATATATATATATATATATATATATATATATATATATATATATATATATATATATATATATATATATATATATATATATATCTAGACTGTGTATGTCTAAAATAGAAACTGCATTCTATGCGTCATTTTAAGTTAATCTGATGTCAAAAAAGCAAACAATTAAATTAACGTATTAAATGTGAATTTAAATTAGAAGTTATTTTTGTTATTTAAACGAATTACATTTTTCTTATTTCTCCGGAAACGCCAGTTAGTTAAACTATTAATATTACAAAATGGCGTTCACTCATTTAGAAAAATATGACATGCTAGAGATATATCTTGTGTCGAGGAAAAATAGTCTTCGACCATATGGCCAAATGTATTCTGAACATAATCAACCAGAGAGAAGACATTTCCTAAAATTGCACAGAAAATTTAGGAAAACATTTTTGTGAAAACTAGAACTAGAACTAGAACTCAAACCAATAATAACAAAGTTACCAATGGCGTTCATTTAATTTAGAACACCCTGTATATACGGTGAGGAAGAAGTATGGATACTCCGAACGATCTTGCGAAATAAAAGGTATTTAATAAAACGAAAAAATACCTGTCTGATATTCTTAAAAAAGCTATCACATGGCACTAAATTCGATCCCTTGCCCGCATCCCCTGAGAGTGTGGTTGGAGGGAATTTTGAAATCTTAATTGAGAACCCTCACATTTTATTACATTTCATATTTCAGGGTTCTCATAGTTTTTCCTCGCCCTACATAATCTCTCAAACCTAAGTTTTACATTTCCTTACAACGTAATTTTTAAAACATAATCCTCTAAAGTTTTATGACTATTTCCATTAATGAAACTTTTATGCAATTTCATTGCGTTAACGTGATTTTAGTCGTATTTTCACATTTGTCTACGCATACGCTTTTTAAATTAAAATTTGTACTTCAAATCACATACGGCTTGCGCCATATTCATTTCAACCTAATAATGAGGGCCAAGACAATGTGATTTTTATAGAAAATTTGAGAGAGAAACAATCTGTCAGAATTGTGCACACTTGTCACTCCGGAGGATACTTATTTGAGGCTTGAAGATAAAATAATACATTGCGTCGAAGAGTAAGTTGATCAATATTTCGCTCAATTTTGGAGTCTCGGCTGTCGACTCGAACGCTCAATAATAATCAACTTACACGTCTCATATATTAATCTACTATTATTACCTTTTGATTACCTAATATTATAATGAATGATCCTGTAAAAATGAATTGCAGTCTAAATATCTTACATGATTTTATGGTTCAATTCCTATACTAAAAGTTAGACTTAAAATTGTAACTAGTGCGCCACTGGTTTTGTTAGTTACCTTGAAATTAACCAAATTAACCCCACTTTATGTATGGTTAATAATGGTATGAACTTTCATTTTCTCAACAGAAGTTATTGTTCTAAAGTAATAATAAGGCTGTGAGTTAAAGGTGGTACTGATATATTTTTGTATTTTGAACTATTGAAATTTATTTAACAATTTTTGCAGTTTACAATATTATATTATCCTGCTTTTTAACACTGAATTCATATGCTCTCAATAGATTCTATGTAATAAATTGTAGTTCATTTAGTTTTAAACAATATTGATATAAATATTAAATTAAAAAGACTATGTTAACAAAAATACTTAATAGTCCATTCACTTTAAGTCCGCTTCATTTTGTTGTTTTAAATAACGTATTAAAAATAGAGAACGATGGTGGCCAAAGGTCACAAAAATCAGTTTTTTTGCAAAAATCTCGTTGTCTGTGGCGCGGAGATCAATTGAGGCGGTTACAAGAAAGAAATTTCATGAAGTTATCTACAAAAATGGTCTTTTTCATTTTTCGCGTACTACCAACCTATTTAACATAAATAAGCGATGAAATTTCAAGTTGACGCGTGAAAAGACACGTTATGTCCCCATGTTGCAATGAGAAGCAATCTTGAATAGCAGCTGTTTCGCATTCTATTGTAGTCTGTGGACCGTTATTTTATACCTGCGAACTTCAGTATGCAGCTGTACAGTGCGTTGGACCAAGTGTGTCGATATTTTGTAAAACGTACAGAAAACTGATAAATCCAATGGCGGAAAATTGTTTTATGTGTAATGAACCGCTCTACAATACTCCAACTGTGACTGTAATCGAATTAAAGTCGAAGGCGCTCGTTGAACGTTTTTTTCTCTTAAAGTTTTCAATCCGCTCTCTACAGTCACAGTTGGAGCGTTGGAGACCGGAGACCGTTTTTGTAGATAATTTCATGAACTTTCTTTCTTGTAACCATCTCAATTGACCTCCGAGCCATAGAAAACGAGATTTTTGCAAGAAACTGATTTTTTTTTACCTTTAACCTTGAATAATTTTTTAATCCAGGTCGCTATCGTTATCGTTGTTTATTTTTAATATGTTGTTTAAAACAACAAAGTGAAGCCATTAGAAAAAATTGCTGCCACCATTTTTTTGCGCTGACGTCCTTTTTTAACCTAAAATAACTGGATCAATAACAAAAATAAATGAGCAAAATTTATTTTTGTTTGTAAATTCTTATTGCTATCCTGCTAAAATTTAGACGTCGCTAAATCTTATTGCTATGGCAACAACCAATCATATACCTGTATTTTGAATTTTAGAAGCTTTTAAATTTTAAAAAGTTACAGAATATGCCCCTAAAAGCGTAAAAGCTAAAGTTTATTCTGGTGTTCACGTTTCAACAATAAAAAGCTAAAAACAAGAATGATGAATAAATAAGTCCGTTAATAGATATTAGGAACGTTGTAGCTTGGTTTTTGTTTTCTTACTTTTCCTTCTTCTTGTTTATAAAACTTTTTAACCCGCATACATACGTAATAAATATAATATACCCCTTTTGATATTATCTCATCCCGATTTTCTATTTTATTCTCTTCTTTAATGGTATTTTAGTCAAACAAGAAGGGAAATTTGGCCAAATACATGGTTTCGCGTTACCTCTTAAACATGGGATTTTAAGCGGATGCTATAAAAAATAACACATGCCATTCCAATAATTCTAATAATTTAAAAGTACATTGTTTGACAGATTTTAAACGGAATATTGGTCGCTCGCTTATCAATCATTTGATTAGCTTACTTACCTACTTCTTATTTACGTAGCATTTTTATAATAATTATAATAAAAACTTGCCGAATATGTTTCTGTGACAATTTCACACATAATATCTTCATTCAAAAAGTGTTTATTACACAAAGCGTTATTAATTGTTAATTGTTTTTCGGTACGAGGAATCACATCACTTTATATAAGGAGAGTTTGTCTTTATTGCCGCTGTAACCACTTTTCCATCCAGGTGCAAAAACATTGTAGTTAAATAAAATAAAACCCTTAATTACTGGATAAAAATGTATCAATCCGATTAAGCAAAATTCATTTCCGTTCATTTCGCGTCAAGCTAGTAGTCCTTCCTTGTTGCTGCCTCTCCGTCGCACACTGACGAGACTCATGGACCATTTTCACGCAGCGAAGCTAGAGTAAGACCTAACTTATTATACACCGTGGACTTTATTAAACACAGAATTATCAATACAATTTTTTGCTACGCTTTATGACCTTCATGTGCTTTAAAGGTCAGCAGATTACCACCTGCATAGATAAGAATGATGGTTGTTGTGATATATCAAGTTAAAATAACCTAATATCTCGTTACATTACAATTAAAAATATGTTATAATGTTGTTTCACATATAGTCTAATGCGACTTAAGTATAGGTGGCGTTCACATGAGGTTTTAATTAGCCAATTTCTGCTTTCGTTGTGTTTTGGAAAGCGTCTGTTAGTTGTTAACGATCAACCACGTCTTTGCCATTGCGTTAGGTTGGTACCTTACACTTTATGTGAACGACATTGCTCTGGGAACGATTTATCGAGTAATAAAAAATTAAGAAAAAAGCATAGTTTAAGTTTAATTGTAAAATTAATTTTTGAAATAATACCAAATTCGAGAGGGTGTTTGGTACATCGATGCAAATATTTAAAGGGGTGATATAATAGGTGATTTTGAGTCGATTTAAGCAAACATACTTATATACCAAGTGTTACCGTTTTTGAGATAATGCCACTTTTAATATTTCTTGATTTTACCGTGCTTTTCTGCAAATATCGAAGTGTACAAGCGTAATAAGCCGTCTTATCGCAAACTTATACTAAGTTTTTTTATTCCTCATGAAGTGATTGTTCATATTATTTTATCAGAAAAGCCTAAACTGTCTTTGGTTCTTGCCTAGAACTTCTTAAACATGAAAGTTTTAATTTGTAAAAAAGCAATCACTAAAATTCAAACGTGGATTTAGTCTAAAATCTTTCGTTATTTTTTTCCAATTTCAGTAAAACTTCTTTGGGCAATGGTCTTTAAGATAGCATGAATAGATTTAGAAAAATTTTCACAAATTGGAAAAATTGAATTTAATTACCAAAATACCCCTTGGCGCATTCGCCAAAACGTAAAATAGCCCTTCATTATTTAGTTTAAATAGTTTAAAAAGCAGATTTTAGAAAATGTTTTGCGGTTATCGCTCCACCCAGTACTTGAGTTTACAGAAACTGTTTCTGAATTCAGGATTTCTTTCACCTCACTAACACTGTAATGTAAAATTTTCTTAGCAAAATCGAGTTTATTTTCAAGTGAATCTACATTGCTATTTAAAACGTCACTTTTGACTTTTCGTTTATTTAGTGGAAATAATTTCAATTGTGGTAAATTTAATACAATCGAACATTAAGGGTTGTACCGGTGTCCGCCCAAATTCGCTATCGCTCAGCCTCCAAACATGGCCGGCGACCGGTAAACGTCCCTTACTGTTCTTGATACTCAATATAATATTGCCTCGTGCAGTACTAATTTTGAACACCAATAATAATACTATTAATGTTTTAATAAATCGGACATTTTCTAAAAATCTGATTTTTTAAACTATTTAAACTAAATAATGAAGGGCTATTTTACGTTTTGGGAATGCGCCTAGGGGTACTTTGGTAATTAAATTCAATTTTTCCAGTTTGTAAAAATTTTTTTGTAAATCTATTCATGCTATCTTAAAGACCATTGCCCAAGGAAGTTTTACTGAAATTGGAAAAAAAATTAACGAAAGATTTTAGACTAAATCCACGTTTGAATTTTAGTGATTGCTTTTACAAATTAAAACTTTCATGTTTAACAAGTTCTAGGCAAGAACCAAAGACATATTAGGCTTTTCTGATAAAAGAATATGAACAATCACTTCATAAGGAATAAAAAAACTTAGTATAAATTTGCGATAAGACGGCTTGTTACTCTTGTACACTTCGATATTTGCAGAAAAACACGGTAAAATCAAGAAATATTAAAAGTGGCATTATCTCAAAAACGGCAACACTTGGTATATGGGTATGTTTGCTTAAATCGGCTCAAAATCACGTATTCTATCACCCCTTTAAATCTTTGCATCGATGTACCAAACACCCTGTATATAAAAAAAGTAGTGTGAACAATAATAAATTAAGTATATTCGTCATATTAGTAGGAAACGAATAATACTATGTTTTCAACAATCTCCACGACCCTTAACTCAGTCGAGGAGGATTACTGACAGTTTTTCGTTAAACTGCCTTTCCTTTGAACTGTTTTTTATAATAAATTTAACATTAAAAAAGGTGAAGAAATGTGATCTATATGCGTAAACCTATTCAACAATACAAGTGATTAAGTTACATTATAAGCTCAATAAAATTTACTAGTATTAATAATTATAACAAAGAAGTGGTGACAGATTCCGAAACTGCCATCTAAAATTGCAATTGGAATTGGTTGATGATTCTTAAAATGTGATCTAAAGTATGTGATTCTAGACTTTCCCTTACTTTAACCAATTGGGAGAATGTGTTTTAATTTCTTAACAAAGAATAAATGCTAATTCATTGGTTTACTGATTCACAAATAATGAATGTTATTGAGATTAGGATGCATAGTTCATTCATAGTTTAAAGTTATCTGTTGTTTTTGTTTATTTTAAAGTAAACGGTTTTGTTGATGTATGCGTGCGAACATCAGCAGTACTTAAAAGGCGACTATTGCAATGTACCCTTTAAAACTAAAGTGCTACTTAATCTTTCCCCATCACATTGGGCGTCAAATTGTGCTGTAACGATGAATGATAAAGCTAAATTAGGCGCCAGTTTGTAATGACTGACTGGCATTAGTGCCTCACACAATGGGCGCTGATTAGTAATGACTCTTTATATGCAAATCTATTATGATTGAATAGGATAAAATAAACTTATTATTTACTATTTACCCAGGTTAGCTACATAATGTATGAACGTCATGCAATTATAATTTACATTTAACATAAATTGTTACACTTTGACAAATAACAATAATTGAATAATGCTGAGTTTAACATTCAGCAAGGTCAAATCCTATTTCAACTCAACTTTATTAATTTATGTAATCTACTCTTAGACCAACAATAATAAATATCAATTAAATTGTGGTATGTTTATGTAAACGCAATAAGTTATCAAGAATTAAGATAAAAATAATATGTTAAACCTTTTTGTTTAATAAATTTTTACTGATCAATGAATAATTCACTCCGTTATCATTATTAATAGCTGCATAAGGTATTAATTAATTAATTGACTCTGTCTTTAGTTCATTAACTGTCAATGAAATAGAATTGTTCGTTTAAGTATAATTTTCAAATTGAAAATCAAACACTAAGAAATAATATGTTAAAGATCGTCAAGTCAATTTAAATGTAACAACTGTCACATATTTATTTATAAATTTTTGGAATACAATCAAGAATTTCAAACTACCTATGTCCCTGTAGCTATCTATCTTACTTTATCGGTAATACAATAAAAATATGTTACAAAAAGAAGAAAATGGAATTGTTAAGTTCTAATATAAACAATGTAATTATAACAATAGATACACAATTTTCTATGTATACTGTGATACTCAATTTCATGTTAGAGCTCAACCATTCAATTGTTATATATATTTATATATATATATATATATATATATATATATATATATATATATATATATATATATATATATATATTATATACAGGGTGGTCCGAATTTTATGCTCATAATTTCAAGGGCGTATTCTGCTTTAAAAAATAATATGTTTTCGATATAAACATATATCCAAATATCCTTCGTTTCCAAGATACAGGGTGTTTTTTAAAATTTTTCGATTTTTTTAATAACTTCCACAGTTTTTCAGATATTGAGTTGAAATTTGGTAAAGTTATTACCTTATCAAGAAGCATTAATTTGAGTATTTTAAATTTTTTTAAATTCTACAAGGTGGTCCATTTTTGGGGGTGTCGGTAAACCAATCCCCCACAAACTTTTTTGTGGTACGCACCTGGTGTATTTTGATTGTAGATTTAGATTTCTTATTCAATTTAGAAAAAAATTTGTCTCTTGAGTTTTTTTCGTAAAGTGCACGATTTTCGAGATAAATGAGAAAAACTGTTCAAAAACATAGGAATTTTAGTTTACCGCTTTTTCGCATTTTTCTCAAAAACAATGCGTTTCTCGAACAAATGTAACTTATGAAGAATTGTTTAAATGTAATTGACATACCAAGTTTTTTTTTTAAGTCAGTGTCGCACCCCGAAGAAGTTTGAGGGGAAAAGAGGTTCTGAAACCCAAAAAAATAGGACACCCTGCTAGTAAATCTGCGAAGATAATTAGAGTAGGCTATGATGCATAGCAACCATTTGATATCTGACATTTTTGACAACTTAAAACGCCGAATATGCGGACATACATTTTATTTACGGTTTCACTAATGGAAATTCTTCTGAAGCGGTTAGGGAATATTGTCGGAGATTTCCCAATAGAAGACAACCTGACATAAAAGTGTTCAGGGAAGTACATCGTCGATTTAGAGAAGGTGGTTTAAAAAAAACGTAAGAGGTCATGATATACGGAATGACAGACATGGACCTGAAATATTGAGTTTGTTTAACAATAATGATCGCTTAAGTTCTCGTGCTGCTGCAAGACAACTGAATGCTCAAAACCTACGGGTATCCAAAAGTAAACTTTTACAAACATTGCATAAGGATAACAGAAAATCATTTCACTTACAACCCGTGTAACATCTAAGGCCTGGAGATGTTCCAAAACGAATTGAATTTTGCAACTGGATTATAAGATCGGTTGAAAGAGACAACTCATTTTTACGGAAAAGATTGTGGACGGATGAGTCTACATTTACTCGCCGAGGGGTAGTAAACTACCATAACGTCCATGTTTGGAGCAATCAAAACCCACATCAAATCAGGCCGCGATCCTTCCAGACCGAATTTAGCTTAAATGTATGGTTGGGAGTCATTGATAATATCTTGTGTGGTCTATTTTTCCTTCCACCCCGGGTAAATTCACAAGTATTTTTTAATTTTCTTGAAAATGATTTGCCCATTTGTTTGGAAGATGTTCCGCTAGATTTAAGGCACGAAGCTTGGCTACAAATGGATGGTGCACCAGCACATTTTGGAAGAAACGTACGCGAATGGTGCGATATAAATTTTCCGCGAAATTGGATAGGACGGTTAGGAAGAGATGTGGACCATGTACCAGCAATAGGGCCAGCCGCTTGGCCTCCTAGGTCTCCCGATTTGACCGTTCTCGACTTTTTTTGTGTGGGGGTATCTTAAAGACGTAGTGTATGCTACTCCAGTTGATACAGAAGAGCAGCTATATGCGAGGATCGAGGAAGCATGTGAGAACCTGCGCAATAGACCACATCAATTATCCGATGCTGTAAACTCAACATATCGTCGTTGCCAAATGTGCATTAATTCAAATGGATTTCATTTTGAACAAAATTTATAATATTTTAAATAATATGTATGTACTTATTTATTGTAGTTAATTAAACAATTGGTGTGTGTAATTTCGTTTATTAAAGTTAAAAAATCTCGAAAAGCGTGCACTTTACGAAAAAAAATCAATAAACACAATTTTTTCTAAATTGAATAAGAAATTTAAATCTGGAATCAAAATACACAAGGGGCGTACCACTAAAAAATTTGTGGGAGATTAAGGTACCGACACCCCCAAAAATGGACCACCCTGTAGAATTTAAAAAAATTTAAAATACTCAAATTAATGCTTCTTGATAAGGTAATAACTGTACCAAATTTCAAATCAATATCTGAAAAACTGTGGAAGCTATTAAAAAAAATCGAAAAATTTTAAAAAACTTTGACACCCTGTATCTTGGAAACGAAGGATTTTTAGATATATGTTTATATCGAAAACTTATATTATTTTTTAAAGTAGAATACGCCCTCGAAGTTATGAGCATAAAATTCGGACCACCCTGTGTATATATATATATATATATATATATATATATATATATATATATATATATATATTTTGAGATGTTTAGAAAGAGGTAATAGAAGTATCGGACAGCTTACATGACATTTGGGTCATAAAAGGGTAATTTCTGGCTCGATACAAGTGCGAGACACAATTTTACATAAATCTGGTTCACGATGTGTTTAAAATAAATTTATTTGGTATAAATTGATCTGAATATCATTTGCTAAGTTTGGTTTCATCATAAAAGGCAATTTGTTGCTACCAAAATTGTCAAGAATGTTAGATATCACCATTTTCGTAGAGTCATTTTAGTAGTGCAATTTTTACAATAAAATTCAATTTTTCAAAGGTAATTTGGCAAGTAGACATTTCACAGGTGTTTAAACATGGACTATGTAGTTAAGATTATGTTAGGGATAGTGTATGTTTAGTTTTTAAAGGCAGGAAATACAAAATTTAGTAAAAGGGTTATAATATGGACAGTATAGACAATTTTCGCACACATTTTTGTTAGCAAATTAGTGACAAAAATTATAATACATGATTCACAAGAAGAAAAACATTTAGAACATTATGGCATACAAACATTTATAGTGCCGTACAATTTATAGTGTAAAAATCCTAAAAGAGTGTTAGACGATGAGACTTTTTCAATGCAAGACTAAATAACATTATGCATTGCAAATAAGTAGTGAGAACAATAAAGACAAGTTGTACAAACCTTAAACATAACATTTTAAGTGCTAAAAACATTTTTTAATATGAATTAATTTCATATTTAAATTTAAGTATGGTTACGTTGTAAATTTTAGATTTTTCACATAATTTTATACTTTTTCCACATTATTAGATTTAGTTTTTGCTCTTAAAGCAAATAATAGATGTTCTTTCACAATATAAATAAGTTTTTATAAGGATACAGCGTTTTTATCCGCAAAATTTTGCTAAATCTGAGGTGAATTCTAGACAAATTTACAAAAGCTTAAAATTTTCATTAAATTAAATGTTTCGAATATAAAAGATATGTTTTCTTATGTAAATTGTCCTCAGAATTCCAATTTTGCAAGTAATTTTAGTGTAGCTTGTAAGTGTGTATAGTTAAAAGCTTATTTTGATTAGATTAAGTTATTTCGTTTATTAGTGGTAGGAATTATTGCTTATTAGGTGTCCTTTTATTCAAAATTTCACATAGTTTTCATTTCCGTTTTTAAATTTCATTTCCGACCATGTATAAGAAAGTTACGGCCAAAATTCCATTTATGTACAATTCTTAATTTTGATTATCCAATCACATCCATTGTAAATTTTGCAATATGGCTGTAAAAAAGTTGAAATTTCTGTAGCAACCAGAAACCTATAAAAGCAAGCGCTCAGGAATCATTCTCTCTCTAGAATTTGTTCAAAAAAGTGAAAAAGTTAAAACAGTGTTGCTAAATTTGTGTTTACATAACCTAATTTATTTTCGTCGAGAAAGTTTACGTTACGAATAATTTCGAGAGCACTTGTTTTTATATCAATCGGTTAAAATTAAATAGTTCGGTCACCGATACCTGTCGTTGTTAATAAAATAATTCTGTACGATTAATTGATGTCACGATTTTGTGTAAATTTGTTTTCGTGTTTTCCGATTTAAAATAATTCTTTATATACCAAATTAAATTCCATTTTTATTTGGTGAAAGTTTGTTTTATTTCTCCGGACAATTCCTCTTAAATAAATATTATATTTCGGTAACTAAAATAAAAGTGTGTTAACAAAAATCTTGGATACTTAATAATACATTTTAAACGATATTACTCATAAAGATTTAAAACCATTTTAAATAAAAGTTACCATAGTAAATAAGTGTTTGGAGGTTGCCGTTTTTGGAAAGAAAACATCTTGAAGCTTGGAAGTTGGTGTCTTCGAGAACCGAGATAGCAGTTGGATATTAGTAACAACAATAGCCGAGTGAACATTGCCTGCCTCCAGCTGAAGTTTGAAGACATCATTCAATCGACAGGAAGGACGGTATATGTGAGTTTTAAAATTTTATAACCCTGTTTATTGTTATTTCCCTGCAATTTATATTTGTTATATGTTATTAATTAAGAATTTCAATTATTTACTTGTGTAAACACCTGTGAAGCTAATAATTTCCTTTTCTTTTTCTAAATTTTCATTTTGATCCAAACATTAAAATTTCTTAATTATTTGACATTTTTGACAGCTTTAATTATTTTTCATTTAAAGTCATTAACGCATGCGTTAGAAAGCAAATTCTATTCAGAGCAAATTTTATACGTTAAATTAAATTACATATAGGATATTTCTTATATTTTAAAAAAATTTTATCTTCAACTAAATCCTTGAACTCTATCCCCAATTGAGATCTTTGAGCTAGTCTGGTGCAATATAGTAAATAATAACATTTAGAGTTAAATAAATACTTCATTCATTATTACATACAACATTTAAATTTACCTCATAGTAAATATAACTTAAATTCCTAGAACTCTATCCCCATAATAATATTAATATTAATAAATAAAACTATTGCATTTCAATTTATATATATATATAGGGTGACATAGAAAAAAGTGCTATGCATAGTGCCGCGCGATAGAGGACACTAAAATAAGAAAAAAAGTTCCTATGAACTTAGGTCCGCAACGCCTTCGTTTAAGAGATATAGGGTGTTGAAGTTTAATTATTTTTTTCTTTTTGTTTTTAATATCTTTTTACAGGGGCTTTTTATCACGCAGAATTCAAATATGACCTTAGTTCTTTTATTAATGATGAGGGCGCACATACAGGTTTCCATCTTGTTTGAATCGGTCCTAACTTTTTTGCCTTACACTGTATGTCATTTTCGACTGACAAAACTTGTTTTCCCATCTTTTCTGCTTCAGAAAGGTATACCTTATTGAAGTCGCTAGGACCAACGGTTTACGAGAAAAATGCATCCGATGCATGCAAATTATCCAAAAGTGCCAAAGTAAGTTATTTGCAAAAACAATGACATAACACTTCAACAATTAAATTTTAATAGCAACAATGAAGGGCAGTGATTAAAAAAAACATTTTTAGAAGATGTTCAAATTGTTGTCCTTATACTTGAATACATTTTTCAATTCTTCCTCCTAAGGATTGACGGCATCTTTGGTAATATTCCTGGGTTATTACGGAATGTATCTGCGGATTCCATAATTCTTATCCATAGTTGCTTTTCATTATGTATTTCCACAGAATAAACATCATTTTTCATGAATCCCCAAAATGAAAAATCGAGGGGATTAAGGTCGGGACTACGAGCTGCCAGGGTACAGGTCCCCTCGACCAATCCACGTATTTCCAAATCTCCTATCCAACAATTCCCTTCCCAATCGTGTCTTTGATTTTGCAACCATTCGCAAAATTGTACACGAGGAAGATAGTCATGTTCTAATAGTGAATGAACCTTTTGGAAGTGATACTGACGAAGAAGTTGTTCGTTGAAGATTTGTTTAACTGA
This sequence comes from Vesta saturnalis, assembly GCA_036346205.1. Lineage (NCBI taxonomy): Eukaryota > Metazoa > Arthropoda > Insecta > Coleoptera > Lampyridae > Vesta > Vesta saturnalis. The sequence goes on along the minus strand of JARFJB010000145.1, from coordinate 3,009,367 downwards.
TTCACGGTTAACATTTCGTACCGATGAACTTTTTTCCTTGTGCTTTTCTCAGATTATTTTCTACCATTCGTAAAACAGTTTCTTCGTTTCGCGCAGTGCGACGAGTTCTGGAAATTCCACTATTAACTTTTGGTTTTTTAAAACAGCCATCTTCACCCAAACGCCTATGCACGTCAATAAATGTCCTATTATGAGGAATATGCCTTAATGGATATCTTTCTCGATAGATACGTTGAGCTTCGGAAGAATTTGATTTAGCTTCGCCGTAACACATCATTGTGTCCCTGTATTCTTCAAAAGTGAAATGAACCATTTTTATGGTAATTTTGAAAAATCAATAAGAGAATCAATGAAAAACTTAATCAAGAACACAAAATACCTCTAACAAAACAAAAATATTTTGACAAGTGTCATAGATTTCGTTTTTTATTCGTAAATTTCCATCGCCTGTTATTTTCATCACTCCAATAGTACATATTATTTTGTGTTCCTAAAATGGTTCACTATACTTTTGAAGAATACAGGGACATGATTATGTGTTACGGAGAAGCTCGGTCAAATTTCTCCGTATCTATCGGGAATGATATCCTTTAAGACAGATTCCTAATGTTCGAACATGTATTGACGTGCATAGGCGTTTGGATGAAGATGGGTGGTGAAGATGTCTGTTTAAAAAAAAAAGTTAGCAGTGGGAGATTCCTGAACACATTACTCGAAGATGTTTTATTGGACATTGTTGGAAGAGTGGACTTTATGCTTGATGGCAAGCTTGCTCACTTTTCTTGAGTGGTAAGGAAATTTTTTGAAAGGAGGTTTGAAAATAGGTGGATTTGTCGTGGGGGGCTTGTAATATGATCACTGCTCCTCAGTAATAACAGAACTAAGATCATATTTGAATTCTGATTGATAAAAAGCCCCTGTATACAAAATTTTGTCTATTTATTACATCATTGTAAGAAGATATCAAGAAAAAAACAAGAAAATAATTAAACTTCAACACCTTATATCTTTTAAACGAAGGCGTTGCGGACCTAAGTTCATAGGATTTTTTTTTATTATTTTAGTGTCGTCTATCGTGTGGCACTATGCATGGCACTTTTTCCTATGTCACCCTGTATATATACTATCCTCGCCAGGAAAGTTTACCGCTCATCATCAATTTATGAATTTAGCTATTAAATTCGCTTATACGCCTCTCATTTAAAACAGTGAATTAAATAAGAATGTTGAACATTCATGGAGCATTTGACGACATTAACATACGATATTGAAGAAGTAAATGTAGTAGAAAGAGTAAACCTATAAACGCAAAATCAATTTGTTTTATATGCATATGAATTTAATTTGACTAATACTACATAACCTCCATTTATTTGTTTATCCTTTGTCTGTTTCCTCATTTCCCACATTTACTTCTTTTAATCATCATTATTACACACTTTAAAGAAAATGGTGGTCGCCTGATCGGTGTCTGCTGTCCAAGAAGCAAGTATGACATTACGTGTTTATATCTTAATTCATTACAATCACGAAATTACAGCGTGTGGCAAGCACCTTGGGTAAATCTAAGAAATATCAAATCTCGAGCTGCATCTAATCTTGTTTTAATAAAACGACCACATAAGAAAACAAAATCTGACGATCCATCTGAAACATTCAAAATGGGCCTAAGGAATACGTTATACAAGTATATATGCACAAAGTGAGTAACAGTACATCACAATCTCTTACACATGTTCGACATACCTATTTATTTACAGAAAAGCATGTCACAGTTGCAAGTTTAAATTGAAAAATTCGTAACAGTCACATATTAATAAGTGACAGAAGCCTTCATCGAGCAATCCAGTCGCTAGGATTCGAATTCAAAAAAGATTATAACCGTAGAGCTTTATTGAAAAAAGTTACATCGTAGAAATACAAATTAAATTTCTTAAACAATGCATTAAAGACATCAATTCACCTAATCGTCGACAAGTAAGATCTCTTTATTAAAATCATTATGGGCTAATTTTGTGCGATATACTGAAGAAACAATAAAGCCGTGGTATAAACGGAAAGGAATGTTGAACATCACAGTTGAGAAACTGATTATTAACATCGGAAACTACAAGCTCGAATGTATATAGTGACTCCGATTAGAAGTTTAACATTTTGACAACCACGTTTCTACAACCTACAATTTGTAATACAAGGTTGTTAGTTCATATTTAATACAATAAATTTAAATTAGTATTGTATTTTAATTATGTAAGTACAATACATTTGTAAAGTGCTTTTCAAGATGTTAATCACACATTTCCCGTAGAATTTATGTTCCAGATTAAATGTCATCTTCGCACGAATAATAGCTCCATTTTATTTAGGCAGGTAACTTAACATCCATTTTGTGTAATAATGTTACCATCTTATTGTGGGCCATCATTGCTACTGAATTGGTAACAACAATAAGAATTATGATTGTGAAGCATGCTAGCCTTGCGAGTTGTGAACAGTGCAAATAGTTGTTCCATGCAAATTGTTTAACCTATAAATTAAATTTTCAAATTATCAATTGTATGACTGTTTATCAGCAACGTACAATACAACCATTCTCCTATTTAGCTGCAATTATTGAATGTTTACATTTTGTTGAAAGTTGCATTGTTTGTAATAGGGCAGCAATGTGGAACCTGCAGGCTACAAAAATAAGGAACCAGTCATCTGTTAGATTTCAAGTATATTGTTTTTCAACCGTTATCATTACGATAATCAACGTTCTCTAATTTTTACAAAATAAATCACAATAAATAAGTAATTGTATTTTAGAATCCTGCAGCTTTAAATTCTGCCATCTCAGGATACATTGTGTAATCAGAATTTATTATAACGAAAATAATTTTTGCTCATGTTTATCATATTACACCGTACAATTGTATATGATGGCGTAGTGAGTATTACATAATTATAGTAATCGATTCATTAGTTATCACTCACAACATCCTTTTAAGATGAAAACCAATCTTGTCTTAGCATTAAAAAATAGAGTCATAAAATTCTCTCATATTAATTACCTTAAAAATGGTCTTAATACACTTAGAAATATATTACTAGAAAATTCTTCTCCTAGATATTTACTTAATAAACTTATTTTCAATACACCGCATTGTATTAATTCTAAACAAAATTGCGAACAAAATAATAATATTAATCATGACAATAATAGTATATCATATGGTTCATTGCCTTATATAACTTTTCTCACACCTCAGATATTAAAAGTTCTCAAGGTACTCAATGCCAAGATAGCCACAAGTAACATCAAAACTTTACGTAACTTATATACTAAAATTAAATCTCCCTTAACAACTTTAGAAAATTCAAATATAGTTTATTCTATCCCATGTAAGGATTGTTTTAAAGTGTACATAGGGCAAACACCTAGAAATTTATTAGGGAGAATAACATCTCACAAAAGTGATTGTAGAAGGAAAATTGCTTCATGTAGCTTAGCTGAGCATGTCATCCAACAAAACCATGACATGAATTTTTATGAAGTTACTATATTATGCAAAGAAAATAATTTAACTAAACGTCTTTTTCGTGAAATGGTCTGCATGAAAACAGCAACACTCTTAATAAAAAATCAGACATTAGTAAACTTAGCATCATTTATAATTACATCTTATCTTATGAACATAGTTTTAATCAAATTTCTACTAATACTTAATATATAAAAAAATTTTGTCTCTAAAATGTGGTAAACTTTTAGTTAATATTGTCCATTCTTCTAGTAATTTTTGTTAATGTTCTTTTTCCTTTTTGATAACATAACACTTACCGTTGTTAATGTTTTTAATACGTAACTAACCATTTGTATTATGTCACATTCGATTTAGTTTTACTATTGACACACTGTCAATTAAATTTATTTTCCTGCAAATTCCTATTGTTAGTTCTGTTTTTAACTTCATTATTTAACTCACGTTAGGTATGTTTCTTATTGTTATTTAATTTATAAATAATTTGATTGTATTTATAGTAGCTTGTCTTGATAAAGAAATAAAGCATTCCGAAAGCTTGGCACATTAACAAAGGGTTTTTTACTTTTGGCCTTCATAATTGGCTGCATTCCCCAATAATCTTATATAATATATCTATATATATATATATATATATATATATATATATATATATATATATACAGAGTGGCCCACCTATCTGGTCTCGGAATATAGCTCCTAAATAAATAGAGATTTATAAAAAATTCCAAGGGTATGTTATTGGAGACTAAGAGAGCTGCTTTTTTAAATGATTTTTGTGTGTACAGGGTGCTCATAAATACGTGGCGAAAAATTTCGACATTTTCTTAAAAGTAACACTCTGTATATTTTGTCATGTTTTGAAACTGTCTTTTATACACTTTACAACGATACCTCGTTTTTAGTCATCGGATGCAGCCTTGCCAAGTTATTCACGTTTTAGTAATATTTACGGGAAAATCATATTGGTGAAAGGAATATCAGTGTTTTTTTTTGTTTTTATAAGCGGAACGACAAAAATTACCAGTCTAGTATACAAAATGTTAACTAAAACTTTTATAAGTATTAAGTTTATAAAATATATACAGGGTGTCCAGAACAGATCATCCAAATGCGTCATTTCAAATAGCTGAAACTTAATTTTTCAAATAAAACATCCTGTATATAAATACATGATATGACAGCTTATTTAATAAGCTTTCTAATGATATAATTGTAGTAACTAGTATTACTTATTAATAGGTAAAAACCTAAAAATAAAAAATATGTCGTTTTGTTTTCATTTTCTTATTCATTTCAAGAGAAATTTAAAAATAAACAAAAATTTGTAAACCACTGGTTTACAGAATTAGCACTTTAATCTGAAAAATACCCAATTGTAGTATTAGTGGCCCTGTTTTCATGGCTAGGTACTACTTTAATTATAAAATGCATAGGTACCTGACTAAATTATGTATAAAGCAATGGTATAATAGGAAACGCAAAGTAATCACTGGAAACAGACCACAATCTTGATAGTTTTCAGAATAAACAACTATTGCCAATAATTATTGCTGAAACTATTATAAAATTATTGGGTTTTAAAGAATATTTGGAAAAGTTTAAAATAAATTATTCTAGTGGAGAATTAATTGAAATGATTTACATTTTGGGAGAATGTCAGAAAAACTGTTTTTTGGCAAGCAGAGTGTACGCTCAACGATATCCGCAGAGAAGACCTCCCATTGGCGCATTTTTAAAAAAGTAGCAACGAGATCCAATACTACCAGTTCTATAAAATATAGTACACATCGAAGACCAGCTTCTGTCTTAATAGAAAACAACGAAATTATTGTTTTAACAGCTGTAGTCGAAAACCGAAATGTAAGTACACGGCAATTAAGTCAATACGTAGAAATTTCACAACTATGCAACGGATTTTAAAGAAAAATAAATTACATTCATTTCATTACCAGTTACATCAGGAACTCCTATCCCCAGATTATAATCACAGAATGGAACAGTGCAAATGGATAAATAATAAGATTAATACTGAACGGATTTTTTTGAGGAAACTACTTTACGCAGATGACAGATGAGTAGGTAAGATTGGAGACTTCTGGGACACACCACATTTCCAAGGTTCCACATTTCCAAGGTTGCCACAAAACCACACCGTACCAAGGTCAAAAAAGCGCAATGTGTGTCCTAATTACATATCATTACCACAAAACCAAGGGCACAAACCCCGCTTTCCTGTTCCACAATTACAAGGCCATCCGCGCGACCTAATTACATATCATTACCACAAAACCAAGGGCACAAACCCCGCTTTCCTGTTCCACAATTACAAGGCCATCCGTGCGACCTAATTACATATCATTACCACAAAACCAAGGTCACAAACCCCGCTTTCCTGTTCCACAATTACAAGGCTATCCGTGTGACCTAATTATATATCATTACCACAAAACCAAGGTCACAAACCACGCTTTCCTGTTCCACAATTACAAGGCTATCCGTGTGACCTATCGCGCATTCATGTTCTACAATTACAAGAATATCCGTGTGACCTGGTTGCTACTCTAGCCCACTTTTTGCCCACCCACAAAATAAAAGAAAACGATATGTTAATATATTTAATTCATGTAGAAACATGTACAAATGTATTACTCAGATATATGATTTTCTGTAGGAATAAAACATTTTGATTTAGTACAAGTGCAGAAGGTCCTCTCCACTTCCGTTTCAGTACATCTGCGCGGACGTGGTGCGAGGAGCTGAGCATAAATGCAATGTGGTGCCCATCGTAGATGTTCCTGTAACGGATTGACATCTGGCTGCCATCGGTTTATTCTAACCCCACACATGAAACATTCAACCGTATCGCCTGAAGATGTGGAAATGAATCCTGCTGCAGCAAGCGATGAGGGTGAGTGAACTCCAGACCATGTTCGATACGTTAGTAATCGTTTATCGAAACAGTTGTAATACTGAGGATAATAAAAGTTTGGGTCACACATGTTAACATCAGCGAAAACAGTAAGATACTGACAGTAAATAATGTATTCTATACAATATATACAATATATATACAACATATATACAATATGTACAATATATACAATAGATAAAATAGATACAGTAAAAAAAAGACTACTCGGCTACGTAGCACACCTCATCACACAGTATACATGAGTCATCATCGTACACACCGTATAACTGTGTGAGAGGCGCCCTACACGACGAGCACCAATAATCTCCTGGTTTCAATCGGGCGAAACAGCAATGACACAAATTCATGTAGTCCACCAGATGGTAGCGAACATATATTGATACAATGTGGGCATATGCTGTTACACGTCTTGCACTGGAGTAACTGACATAGTGAAGATCGGTAACTATGGTATATGTAAAAACCCCTCCCTTAAGTATACGAATAATACTGAGTGGGGGTATGTAACCTTGTTGTGGCAAAGTGGAACGGGGAACAACCTTGGAAATAAGTATGCCTAGGAATCCTTGAAGTAGTGGTGAATACAAGGTTGGAAAAAAAACAAAATGAGTAACAGCCTTGAACGAAAAGAAAACCTTGAAAAGGTGTAACCGACAGGACCGCTAAAGCAATGTGTGGTATAATCGTGAAGGTCACGTAAGTAGCCTTGAGGAGGACACATAGTGGGGAGACTGTCATATATAAAAGAGAGGGAATGTATGTAAAGCCAGTATCGTATACAATGGATAACATCGTACGTCAAGCCATAGAAAAGGCAAGATTATCGGTGCTATAAGTTCAAGTAAATATTGTGATATTTTGCTTAATAATGTGCATTATTTCTTAAATAAAAGTAAAACAAAGTTTGTTAGTGTCGGTCTATCACCCAAATTTGGATTTGAGCCAGTCGTAAAACTCGGTGGATCGAAGAGTGGTGGAGTGGTGTTTGACAAGCAGGAATTGCGTATACTTATCGATAATCAAGGGGTAATTACTAATTATTTCTACAGTCCTGAAGGAACATGGCTACCTACCAAACTGGGATCGAAGACTGTCTCGTACGAAAATATTAACAAGAAAAAAATTATACGCCTCTGTGATAGTGAAGAAGTTGATGTCTATTTAGGATGGGAGTCTATAGAACAGTTATGGAAGCTTTTGAAGATAATATATTACCGATTGGAGTTGGCAGATACTGTGAACTTTCCAGAGTTTTATAAAAACCTAATAACGTCAGTAGTAATAGCTATGCCGAAGTTGGCCCATTAGTAGGTCAATCTGCCGCTAGGTGGCGCTAGCAGCAGTGTAAGAATTGGGTCAAAGCCCAGCGCTTCAAGATGGCGCTAGGCTTCGCCTAGAGGACCTTGTTGCGAATCACCCCTTGTGGGGCAAAGCACAACAAGGGGCCCTCATAAGGTGCTACCGCTTCAAGATGGCGCTAGGGCTTCGCCCCTAGACTTGTTGCGAATCGCCCCTTGGAGCAAAGTACACGAAGGGTGCCCTTGGTGCTAGGTCTTCGCCCCGCTTGCCACAAGAAGGTGTATGTCTACAAGGGGCGCAGTCCTGTTGTAGTATTAGATGTCTCAAGGGGGCCCTAGAGCAGCAGCAGCAGTAGTAACATACGGTTGTCGTTGGTGGGCCCCCTTCGTATAAGACTGTGCAAGGGGGCTCCCTTATAGAAGGTAGTAACGATTTCGTCCGTCGTCGTCGTCGTGGTCGGTGTAGTAGATGGCGCTAGTATCGTGTCCGAAAGTAGAATCAGCTAATAGGAAAGTGTATCCGGGTGAATGTCCATAAAAGGATCGAACCGCATGCATCTGGAGGAAATATTGTCGTGTGCCAAAAAAAAAAAGCAGTTGCAACTGGGTGCATCCATAAAAGGATCTGGTCCTGTCCCCGGGTGCCGGCGCCGGCGGACGGCGCTGTCGTCCTGCGCCGGGCTCTCTCGCGGGGTTGGCCTGGATGCCGGGGGCTGGTGCAGGGTGTTTAATTCTTTTGTATTTGGGATATGTGTGTGAGGGATAGTAAGAAAAATGTAAAACCATTTTTAAAAGATATTTTTATTTAATACATACATATATAAAATACATTATGTTAGTTGTCTTATTAATTAGTGTACGTAGTGTTTGATTCGAAATTCAGTATGATGATGAAGAACTTAATGGAGTTATGTAGTTTAATTATGGTGAAATGTAACAACCTTTTGTGAAAGATATATTTATTTAATACATACATATATAAATATTAAATACATCATGTTAGTTGTCTTGTTGATTAGTGTATTACTAATAATAACCCCATGGTCTGGTGGCTGTACAATTATTAGGATGTCGTTTTGCAGGATATAATGCTGATACTACTGCCCACAGAAAACAATAGGAATCGTTATTTTTAATATTAATAATACAATGTTTACTAGCAATAAATGAAGGAACACTGACATATGTAGAAAATCCACTACCTTTTAAAGGAACATAAGTATTCACATTAACCTTTAAATGTAATATTTCTTGTAGTGCCCAGCCCGAATCCTTTTCTGAGAATTCACTTAATTTCGTAGTTAGTGCATCAATAACATTTACCTTGTACCATTTTTTAAGATTAGTACTGATATCTATAATGTTATTTTTGGTATTGAAATACTTTAAATCAACATTAAAAGATGTGGGATGGACAAATTTACATGCAAGTATTACGTTGACTTTTACAATCGTACGTTTTAATAATAAGTTAATTTTTCGCAAAACTGTTATAAGCACATTTTAAAAATATAATAGGGTCTTCAAATGTAAAATTTTCAATAATTCCAGTTAGCAGTCTATTACTAAAACAAGAAGTTTGTGTATGCCAAAATAGTTTTCTTTCACAACGTTTATTGTTCTGTTCATTAATTTTAGATTTAAGTCCACTACCTTTTGTTTTCTTATTATTAATTGCACAAGTCACACGTTTAATGTTTTTTTTAATTTCGCGAAATAAGATTTCAAAAGAGCTAAGTTATTTTCGAGTCTAAATAAATTTTCACTACCTATTGTATTTGTGTTTAAAACACATTTGTACTAACCTGATATTTTTTTGAACTATACAAATATATTTTTTAAGTTGTTATTGAGTGGGGCTCAGTTGTATGGCTTTCATAATATTTTTATAGTTTTAGCACAAATATCAGCAAGTGATATTTCCTCCATTTCAAACAAAAATGTACTAAAAACGAGGGGTGTAAAGATTTTTTATACATACAATTTGTTTTGTACTTACCTCAATCACTATCGCTGCTTTCTAGCTGTTCAGCGCAATAAAATAATTCTTGTATATATGTTAACTGCAGTGATAGTTGAATAGATTTAGGTATTGATAATAATCAAATACATTTATAAGTATAAATTTTTTTTACAATAATTATACTACATAATTCTATTAAGGTCTTCATCATCACACTGAACTTTGAATCAAACACTATACTTATTTATAGTTTAAGAAAATTGGTGTGAGTCGGTGGGGTGGGCTTTAGAAATATATAGTTATTTTAAGATTTCTCATCAAATGAAAAGGGTTAAGTTTTAATTCACTTATGTGTAAAAAAATAAAAACTATTTCAATCGAATTTATTTCATTTTTAGTAAGTAATAGATACATAGTATAGTTACAAATTAATTAAAACATTTTAAAAATCATATTTATTTTATTTCATTAATGAGACTTTTTAATAATAGAAATATGATATTGTTACAATTTATTCAACTTAATTAAAGGAAATGATGTGTCTTGGTCTACTTCAGTAAAACCAATTACCTCTAAGCCAATGGTTTTTCCACTGCATTATGCAACATCTTCGTTAGTCATTGAGTCTACTACCCTTTTTGGTAAATATACAGAAAAATCATCCATTTCACATACTATTCCTCTTCTAAATCGTGTTTTTACAACTTTCATTATGATAATTGGATGACACTTATTTATTTCTAATTCAGACATGGATTTTCTAGGCTTATTTTCCATACGTCCGGCTTGATTAACTTTCGTTAAAAAAACAAAATCCATTATGCTTCTAAAATACACATAAAAAATTATAATAAGACTGGAATTAATGAGTAGCATAATTACTTATACTTAGGGCTGCCATGCGTCCGGGATTCCCCGGATTTGTCCTAGTTTAAAGGGCGTCCGGGGGCCGTCCGGCAGGGGACACTTTTGTTGTCAGGGGAAACCCAATTTTTTTAAAGATAAGCGATAAATCAAAGAAATCTTAATAAAAATTCATTCATAATAATCCGCTCCCGCGACGCTTGGTGTTCGCCCCGCCACCACTCACTCACTCAGTCGCACGCACGCAGGCAAGTGTTTTGCGCGTTAATACCACTTCAATATTGCGGCAGAGCAATTTACGTAAGGATTCTGACTTTCCCTTTATTGCTTCTCAGATCAAAATGCCCAAGCGTAAATGTACGTTCAACAGCGAATTGCAAAGCAAATATCCTATGTTGAAAAGAGGCAAATATGACTGGGAAGTACAGTGCACGATTTGTTCTACAAATATTTCCATTGCAAATAAAGGTGTTTCCGACATTAAAGAGCACCTTAACACACAAAAACACAAAGCTAATTCGAAAAGCCAAGCTAGTAGTTCAAACATCGAGGCATTCTTTAAAAAACTAGACCTAGCTCAGAAGAAAATCTTATTCGAGCAGCCGAAGGTGCAATGGCTTACCACACAGTCAAACACCACATGTCATTCAATTCTTTGGATTGTAGTAATTCCCTTAACCAAGTAATGTTTTCGGAGTCAAATACGGCAAAAAAACATGACATGTAATCGCACGAAAGCTACAGCTATTGTAAATAACGTGTTATGCCCTTTACAATTGCCGAACTCAAAAGTGATCTAATAGATGTTGCACTCGTAAGTGTATCCACCGATGCTAGTATTCACGGCAGTACTAAATTATTCCCCATCATCATTCAGTATTTTGATAAACAAAAAAATGGTATCACATCAAAGCTCCTTGAAATCGAATCTACTGAAAATGAGACATCTGACAAAACTGTTGAGATTATTATGAAACAACTTCGGAAGCATGATCTTCTATCGAACTGTATAGCATTTTCTGGCGACAACTGTAACACAAACTTCGGCGGGAGCACTAGATCAGGGACAAATAATGTCTTCTACAAACTAAAAAGTAAACTTAATCCAAATATTGTCGGCCTGGGATGTTCTGCCCATATACTTCATAACGCTGTGCACCATGGATGCGACCTACTTCCTATTGACGTAGAGACGATGATATTGAAAATATACAACTTTTTCCAATTTATGCAGTTCGCACAGAAGCCCTCAAGGAATTCTGTGCAGCTGCTGAATCGGAATACAAGCATCTTTTATTTCACTCCCGCAATCGAGAGGTTCTTGAAAATGTACGAGGCCTTGAAAAGTTATTTTGAAAGCTTGGATAGACCTCCCGTTTTGATCAAAAAGACCCACTATCAGAGGCATATATGTTTCTCATTCATTCAGTGATGTACGTTTTCCATGGAAAAATCGAAAAGTGATAACTCCATTATCGAAACCAGAACCAGCCAGACCATATTGGCGTCTCTGAATAAAACGTTAGAAGACAGAATGAAAGAAAACTGAAGGCACAAAGTATTTTGAACAAACAAGATGAAAACACGAAAAACGAGTTCAAAAAAAATTGTACAGATTTTTACAGAGAAATGAAATCGTACATACAAAAGTGGGAAAAACCAATGAAGGACTTTGACAAATTCAACTGGATGATGTTGCCAAACATCGCTGAAAGTACTCCATGGTCTGAAAAAATAGCCCTATTCCTTAAGGAAATTAACATCGAAATCGATGACACGAAGCTGATTGACGAACGGATATACTTAAAAGCTTATATCATGAACCTTACTAACGGTGATAAGCTTTTAAGCGCAAACCAGCTGTGGCTAAATTTTTTTAAAACACCTAACGCCCATTTATATTCTGAACTGCTTCAAATCGCACAGTATTATTTTTGTATACCAGCTCACAATGCGAACGTAGAGAGAGTGTTTTTGCTAGTCACGCAGCAATGGACGAAAGAAAGAAACTCGCTAAACATGCACACGGTTTCTTCTCAGATCAAAATTAAGTATAATTTCAAGGACCTGAGTTGTTCCAACTTTCACAAATTCTTGTAGGAAAAGAAAGATATTTTAGCGAAAATTGGGAAGACCGGAAAATACCAAAATAAGTAAAAAAAAAAAAATTGAAAGAGATGAAAGCACGCTTCGAAAAAGGAATATTAATGATTTATATCTTGAAACTATGGGGCATATAAAGAAAATTACAAAAAATAAATATCTTTATTTTATAGTAGATGAAACTACAGATTGTTGCGGGCGATATGTTGCAAATTTAATGATTGGTTATTTAAGTGAAGCGCAGTCTAGTATATCATATTTAATCGCTTCCAAAGTTCTTGAGAAAACAAATCATGCAACAATAGTTCGCTTTATAAACGAAGCTTTCATGCAATTTTTTATTCCTGATATTGTTGCAACAGATAAAATAGTTTTAATGCTGTCTGATGCAGCACCGTATATGGTAAAAGCTGGACAGCAATTAAAATTATTTTATGAAAATTTAATACATGTAACATGTCTCGCACATGGTATTAATAGAGTAGCAGAAACAATTCGTAATCAATTTCCGTTAGTAAATAGTTTAATAAGTAGTATAAAGAAAGTGTTTTTAAAAGCTCCGTTACGAATTCAATTGCACAAAGAAAAGTTACCTAATATTCCTCTACCACCAGAGCCTGTGATTACGCGTTGGGGTACTTGGTTAAATGCAGCTCTTTTTTATGCAGATCATTTGGAAAAAATAAAGGAGTTAGTTTTAGAAATTTCTGATAATTCAAGTACTTACGTTCAAAAAGCTCAATCCATTTTAAAGAAAACACAATTGCGCAATGAGCTGGCAATTATAAAAGAAAATTACTATTTTGTAAGTTCAACCATTGCTAAATTAGAAACGGAAGCATTGTCATTAAATGAATCTATGCAAATAATTAATAAATTTCAACAGCTGATTTCTGCTGTTTCAGGAAATATTGGTAAAACTATTTCAAATAAATTAAATGAAATTTTACAAAAAAACAGTGGATATCAGTTGTTACTAAAAGTTAATAATAAAGTTCTGAAACTTGAGGAAAATTCCGATGATCTTGTTATAAATTTAGATTTGGCCATATTAGCCGCATTAAAATATGCACCCATAACTTCTATGGATGTAGAAAGAAGTTTTTATTTGTACAAAAACATACTATCGGACAGACGCCAAAATTTTCTGCCCGAAAACTTGGAAAAATATTTAGTTATAAATTGTTTTGCAAATAGTAATGAGAGGGTGTAATCTTTATAGATCTATAGCGTATAAGTAAATATGTAATTTTTAAATAACACATAATTTTAAAATAATGTTAAAATAATAATTGCTTTGTAAGTAGTAATGACAGGGTGCAGTTTTTATAAATGTATAGTGTATAAGTAAATATGTAGTTTTTAAATAACACATAATTTTGAATGTTAAAATAATAAGTTTGTATGCAATTTATCTTTTTACTATTAAAAAATTACAAGCATATATACTTTTTTTATATATTAATGTTATAATTTGGAATTAATCCAGGTAAATAGAAGATACAATATTTATGCATATTTTGAATTAATAATGCATTTTTGATGCATATTTTAGGTTTTAAGTGCATATATATGCACATATTTCAGCATTTTATAGTGCATAAAATCCTCTCTCTAGTTATTAGGTTATTACTAATAATAATATTAGTAGTATTATATAATAATTTGATTGATGCCAAAAAGAAGAGCGTTTCTAATTAAGTTTGTTACCATATTACCTCAGAAAGAGTGTTTAAATTTATTAAAAATGTCTATTATTTGATGCGGTTACATACGTACCCAATTCGATTTTAATAACAAGCTGTATAAATGAATAAAAATTAAAAAATTATAACCATGTTTTTATTTTTGTTGCAAAAAATATTTTTTCAGAGGTGTCCGAGGAAAAAACCATATTTCGCCCAAATGTCCGGGATTTTTGACGTGTTTATCCGGCGTCAGCAATTTAGGTGATGGCAGCCCTACTTATACTATGTATCTTCAACAAATATAAATGTTATACTAAACATTACAGCAAATGTGTGCAGCTTTTAAACCTAATTTTCCCGCTAAAGATAAAATTAAAGGTTTCCTTAATGGTTGTGAATCTGATGTATAAATATTGACACACAATTAAATTAAAATTAGATACTTTGTAAAATATTATTTATTATGACACGTGCGCGTGGATTGCTGAAACACTTTTATATAACTGTTTTATATAAATGTTTTTGTTTAGAGCTATCTTTAAATATAGTTTACTCTTTTAAAGTAAATTATTATTATCAATCCATTGCTTTTCGTTTATTCCCAGCCATTTAACGTAGACTTGATTACCACGTTTTCGCAATATCTTTTCAACTAAATATATGTCTGGATTAACGGTTTTTTGCAGTTCAAACTCATAAAACGAACCAGCTATAGTTTTTCCATACATATCATTTAATAAATATGTAACTGGATTTGTAATGTTAACTTTTACTACTTTAAATAATTCAGTTGACCAATTAGGAGTATACCCTTTATCAAATTTTTGTTTATATTTACTTACTCTAACTATATCATCAATCTTAAATTTATGTTTTCCATTAAAAATCTCTATGTAATCGTAAACATTTAAAGTTGTCTTAGGTGTAACATTAATAGGTTTCGTTTTAATTGTGCGATGCTTGGTATTATTATAATCATTTGTAACTTTATTTAAAATGTCTATCCATTTGTAACTACCACGTAAACTAAACAATTTATACAATTTGCTTTTAAGTGTTCGAATTGCTCGTTCTACAATACTTGGCTTTTGTACACGGTATACTGAATAATGATTTACTTGATGTTTTTTCATTAATTCTGAAAATGTATTATTATAAAATTTCTTACCATTATCAGTTTGTAAATTGCTAGATTTACGTTTTGAATTTTTAAACACCTGTTGAAAAGATTTTACAACTTCATCACCGGTTTTAGATTTGAGCGGTTTTGTCCATAAAAATTTTGAAAATATCTATTATAACTAAAACATATTTATATTTTTGATTATATTTAGCATAAGGAGCAAATTCTGCTAAATCCGCTTGCCACAAGTCATCATACCCTTTTATGATTGTATGTCTTCTAGGAAAATTTTTACGAGCTGGTTTATGTAGTTCATTTACAACTTGTTCTTTTGGTGTTAGAAACATATTGTTATAATCATATGCTATTCATCTAACTTATTAGATTTATCTTGAACTCGGGCTGTGTATACATGTATTAGAGTCATTAATCGTTTATTTAAGTTGATTAAACTTGTGTGTAAATACGATTTATTAACACAATCTTGAGCTTCAACAGGACTACTTAGATTTGATATTTTCTTATTTTGAGCATCAAACGAATTGCTATTGTTTAATGTTAAAGTTTGTCTTTTATTAACAGAATCTTTAGGTTTCTTAGCATCAGCTACATTTACAAGTCTCTTCTCTTCAATGTCAAAATTTCCTTCATCAGTTAACATCAATCCCACACCGGAGAGTATTTTACCGGTAGGTATAAGAGCACTTCCTCCTCTATCGAGTGCCGAAGTGTGGTGATGAAAACGTCCAAACTTGTCAAGACCCATTTTACTAATATTAATAGATTATAAGTTTATAATAATTTATACTTTCATGTGCATGTGGTTTAAGAAATTACTATTGTTCCCGTTAAAAGGGTTTTCTATGTAGCCAGCTTCATCTAATTCTTCTACTATTGAAATAATGGTGTTGTGGTGACCCGTATGCCCAGCTTCTTTTTCTGCCCATTTAAGCTTAAGTTCATTCACTAATTCATGAACATTATCCCAGTATTTATATTCAGTCGGTGCAATCTGTTTAAACAGCATACCTTTACCAGTTCTTCTACCTTTTGAAGTAGATAGCGATACTGTTAATTCTATTTCTTTCAGTATTGGTGTTTTTAATTAATAAGACGGATGTTTTGAATTTAGTTTTTGTGTATGTTGCTGGTTCGATTTGCATATATTTTCACGGCACCAAATTAATTTCTTTCGGTGAATAAAATAAAAGAGTATAAACACACCAATAAAACAAACACTAGTTAATGCGTAATACTTCTTTACTATAACGTCATTACAGATGCGGTAACTAACAAGAACTGGTCTTTACCTGCTCTTCGCTAGCTTATACAGAGGGTGAAAACCACGCTCTTACTGCTTGTAACGGAGAGAAAGAGAGCTATATAAAACCATAACATACCGCCCCCATTGAACTAACTAGGTTCAATTCATCAACTTAACTAATAAAAAGTATACATAAAATGATTACTTAGTTACGGTTTTGTGACAATAATAATTTAATTAGCACAGTTATTAAAACAAGTAAAGTAGCTTAAGTTATTCAACTGTCCTTCAACAAACTTAGAAACTACATATGATATGACTTAAGACTAAAATTTAATTGTTCGGTTTAACAGTAAACTTATGCATACCACACTTTCACTACACTTCGGGATATACACATATTTTGTGCACAGTCCTTTTTAATGTTTGGCCTTTGGCCGTCACCACGGTCACAGATCGCGGAATTCCATCCTTTGACGGGTGTACCTCGATGATTATGCCTACACTCCACTGTAGGGGTGATAGATTTTCGTCTTGGATTAAGACCACGGCATCCACACGGATATGGTGAGGCATCGTTTTGTACCATTTAGTACGTCTTTGCATTTCAGGGATTACTTCTCGACTCCAACGCTTCCAAAGTAATTGCGTAAGGCGTTGGATACGTTGGTAGCGGGAAAGACAGTGTTCTGCTGTTTCTAAATAGCTGGGTTCAGGCAGTGCGCATAGAGGCCTACCAATTAAGAAATGGCCGGGTTAATGGATTTAGGTCTAAAGGATCTATAGAGATAGGTGATAAAGGCCTAGAATTTAATACCGCCTCAATCTGTATTAAAAGAGTTCTTCATAATTGAGCATAGTATTTGCTAACACTCTTTTTAAATGCAATTTTGTTGCCTTTACACCCTTCCCAAATACCACCTTGATCAGGTGAGTGGTACAATAAATGACCATTTTATACTTTGTTCTGATAGAAAATCAGTAAGTTTGTCTTGAGTGTCCTTTTGTTTTAAAAATTTATACAAATGATTAAGTTGATTAGCAGCACCGACAAAGTTTTTCGCATTATCTGAGGAGATACTGATAGGTTTTCCTCGGCGGCCTACAAATCTTTTTAGCACGGTTACAAACGCATCGGTAGTGAGATCTGTGACTAACTCTAGATGTATTGCCTTTGTAACAAGACACAAAACACACATATATAAGATTTTAATAATTTTGCCCCCCTTGTTTTACGATCTTTTATTAAAACTGGGCCTGCATAATCTAGCCCTACATTTGAAAACACAGGTAAATTGGGTTGTACCCGCTTAGCTGGCAAATCGCTCATTAATGAGTGATAGGTACGAGGTTTAGCTTTAAAACATTTTATGCAACTGTACACGATTTTTTTTGCGATATTGCTTCCAGATATGGGCCAATATGTTTCGCGTACAAAGGCTAGTAATTGCTGAGCTCCACAATGTAACATTTTTTGATGATAGTAATTGATTATTAATTTAGTTAATGTATGTTCTTTAGGCAATAGAATAGGGAATTTTTTTGTATACAAATACAACGAATTTTGGATCCTTCCACCTACCCTTATAATACCATAGTCATCAATAAATGGTCTCAGATTTCTTATAATGTACACACAAAATGTGGGAATTTTGTGTTACGCCACTGACGATAACTTGTTAAGTTGAATATAAAATGAGTGGAGAATTTGAAGAGTAGATTAATTTGTTTAATAAGTTTCCTTTTAAAAAAAGTTGTTATGTTATGTAATTCAGCAATGCATGGCGTCATTTATTAATTGGAGGCTTCCGGAAATAAGAAGCTTCAGTATTAATATTAACATCGGATAAATGCATTTTTAACACTAAATATGTTTGTCATAATAATTCAATCGAGAATCAATGAAAAAATAGGAAAAGCTTTCTCGAGCAATTTCTCAATTTCCCTTATTTCGAGAGTGAATTGACAAATGACAAAGATATAGACGACTATCAAGAATGTGTTTTACCTCATTAAAAAAATCACTACGAATGTATTTTAGGAATACACAACATAACACATAATAAACATCCAACTCAAAACCAATATTTGAACAATTTTATTCGCAATTACACTGTAATCTGTCAATTTCATGACTTGACAACAGCTGGGAAGTAGATTATTACTGAAACTAGCCGAGAATAATTGAAACTAGCCGGGAATAGTTATTATATATCTGTTTTGAGGGTTGCCTAACTATGATGAACCTCATAATCATTACAATTGATTAAATTATGTGCTATTTGATATTATTTATTAATTCTGGAAAAGATGTGCTCCGAGTCAACTCTTCTTCATACGCTATGAAACCAATTCATTTTCGGTACAAGCTCTTGGAATCGATGATCAGTAGGCTTGATCTCAATAAGACGACTGGCCCAGACGGTATCCCAGCTATTGCCTTAAAGAAATGTTCCCCCGAACTAGTACCAGTCCTATCTAAGCTCTATACGATCTCTATGTCTTCTGGGGAATTCCCTTCATCATTGAAGTTAACAAATGTTCAACCTATTCCGAAAAAAGGCGATAATACCGATCCTTCAAACTACCGACCAATTGCCATCACTTCCATTTTGTCTAAAATCATGGAAAAAGCCATCAATCAGCAACTATTCATGTTCCTTGAAACTAACAAACTCCTTAGTGACCACCAATATGGGTTTAGGCAAAGTCGTTCAACAGGTGATCTTCTTTCATATGTGACCCAAGTTTGGAACAATACAGTAGAGCAGTCCGGTGAAACAGTTGTAGTCACTTTAGATATCTCAAAGGCATTAGACTAAGTTTGGCATAAGTGTTTACTTACCAAACTCACCTCGTTTGGGTTAAATGATACGCTTATCAACTGGGCTTTTTTCCAAAAGAAGTTAGCATTAACGCGGGCGTACCACAGGGATCCGTACAGCGCCTACACTTTTTCTGCTGTACATAAGTTACCTTATTTATTCAACAACTAACCTCATCCATTACTTTGCTGACGATAGCACTCTTCACTGTAGTTCATCTCAGTCTGCTCATAGTGATAATCCATCTTCTATATCAAATCAAGAAATTAAAGCTGAAATGGCAAATTCAACCAACCAAGACATTCAACGTATTCTCGAATGGGGAAGCAATAATCTAGTTAAATTTAATGCTAACAAAACTCAGTATTCCCCAAAAAAAGATCGATCATTTCCTGTTGTAAGTATGAATGGCTCAGTTCTTAAGTTTTCAGACTCTATTACTCTGTCGGGTATGACTGTATCTTCAAATCTCTCATGGGTTGACCATCTTCTATTAGCTAGCAAAACAGCTGCTCGTAAAATAGGCTTTTTGTACAGATTTAAGCAGTGGTTTACCTCCCGACAACTCCTTCTGATGTATAAGGCCCAAATTGGGTCTCATCTAGAATATAATTATCACCTCTGGGTTAGTTCTCCCCAATACGCTCTCGATATCGTTGATCGTATTCAAAAGAGAGCGATTAGGCTTATAAATGACCCGTCCTTAACTTCTCACATACAGTCCCTTGAGCATAGAAGGATGGTTTCAGTTCTTTCTTTGTATTATCGTTATTACAACGGCTATTGTGCTGATGAATTATATTATTTGATACCATCTCGGGCTATCTTTGCGAGAAACACTCGGTACGCTCATTCACATCATCAGTATACAGTACAAATCTCCACTTGTCGTACCAAACGGGCGCAATCCACATTTTTTTACACGGCTTCTAAACTCTGGAAAGATCTCCCTAGTTCCTGTTTTCCTCTGACTTATGATATGAGAACATTTAAGGTAGCTGTTCATAGGCATCTATTGGCAATTCATTATCCCTCTATCCATCCTCCTAAGTGTTCCTGAGTGCTTTAGCACGGTAGGTCAAATTTAGCCTGTTCAGGTCGACAATCATAAAAAAAAATCAACGGACGTACAACATATTCCAAAAATTAACTAACTAAAAAAAATAACTAAGAATACATTTTTTTTTTTGGATTTTCATAGTTAAAACTTTTTTACAATTTGACAGTTATAAATGTACGTATTTATTTTCACGCTCAGCTTACTTTGCTTTATATTTGTTACATCAGGATATTTATTATTCAGAATGTTTAATAAATTGCTATTTTTTACTTTGGATGATTGCGAATAAAATAGTATATAAACCTTGCAGGAAGGTTTCATTACTGCCTCGCGTTTTAGCTCACCTCGAGCTCCCTTCTCGATCTGTTAGCCAATGCTCGGCTGTAATAATCCTTTTCCGTGCGCGGTTTGTATTATACTAATTCTTGATTTGTTCGAAAAAAGAGCCATTACACTGTTACATTAGGCAAACACTGAATTTTACGTTATTAAACGCCATTTAGCGCTGCCATCTTTAAAATTCTGCATCATTATATTCTTATAACGGAAAAACATTAAATTTTTTAATTTTATTTTAATAAACACCATTTTGTGACGTCACATTGAAAATTATTATTTATGGTGCACTTACATCGGGAAACGCTATTTTGTGTCGCGATATTGAACATGTTTATGTATGGTGCGATTTCATGGAGGAAAAAGATCATTATGTTGTTATTATGGGCAAGCACTAATTTTTTTTAAATGTTATGTTATTAGACGTGTGGATGGCTCCTTTACATTACCGTAGAATATTGTGACTGGTGTGCATATTTGAGGATGATTTTAATTCCTTTTTGGATTTCAACATTTTTATCTCGTCAGAGAATGTTTCTGACATAAACGAATCAACTTTAATTCAGCGGTGTATAATTCGGAAACGCTTAAGGGACCCGACATTTTGTTGGACTTATTACAGGCGTTATTTTTAAACCGAAGTATCCATGCCAGGGTTCTCTTTAACTTGGAGAAGCTTGAAAACCCTTCAAAAATAGTGTTTCCCTTTATAATCGTGAGTGCTACTGCGGATGGTTTTATTTCGGTTTCACTGCAGGTTAAGTCGAAGTTAACGATGTTTTTAGGTAGCCATTCCTCTTCTGGGAGTGAAAGAAATTTAGGACCGCGAAACCACATTTTTCCATTTAATAATTCATCTATGGTGGCACCTCTAGAAACAATGTCCGCGGGATTGTTTTTTCATTGAACATGAAACCAATGCTTACGGGGATACAGTTCTTGAATTGTAGCAATTCGATTTGAAACGAACGTTTTGTATTTGTTAGGAGGTGAGTTAATCCAGTGCAATACAATGCTTGAATCAATCCATAAGACAACCCTTTGCACAGGAACGGTTAACGATTCACACACCCTTTTCATTAATTGAGATAACAGCACAGCTGCGCATAATTCCAATCGCGGTATTGTTACTCCATGAGTCGGATTAAGCCTTGATTTCGCACACAGCAAGTTTACGTAAAACGTATTTGGGGCACTTTGACAACGAACATAGATACAAGCGCCATACGCTGTCGAACTACTATCGGAGAAACCATGTAGTTCGAGATTTGTAGAATTTTCTACTCTTATGCATCTAGGTAATTCTAGTAATTCCAGATCAGCTAATTGATTTTTGTAATCGATCCATTCACAATTTAGATTTTCAGGGATAGATTCATCCCAATCAAGGCGTAGTTGCGATAGTTTTGTAATATTTTTTGCCTTTACAATTGTTGGCGAGATTAATCCCAACGGATCAAATAATTGCGATGCGGTCGCCAGTATGTTTCTTTTTGTATTTCTTTCATAATTAGATTGGGGTACAGGACTGTATCGTATGACATCCTTTATCGAATTCCATGCAAGTCCTAAAGTTTTGCATTTTCACGTCTCCAAGAGGTATAGTAAAATAGGATGAGTTGGTTTCTTGAGCGCTATGAAGAATTTCGGGCTTATTGAGAGTAATTTTCGTGAGGGGAACCCATCGCTAGCTAGTATGCTAGAGACTTCAGATTTGATTTTTTCTGCATCAGCAATCGTGTCGGCTCCGGTGAGCATATCATCCATGTAAAATTCATTTTTTATAACGTCTGCAGCGATGGGAAAATTTTCTTGATGGATTCGACCTAAATACTGCAGGCACTTAGTTGCGAGATAACTTGCGCTTGTTGTGCCATAAGTCACGGTGTTTAATTCGTAGGTCGATATAGGTAAATTAGGATGTTCGCGCCATAATATGCGCTGGAACTTTCGTTGCGGTTTATCGATTAAGATTTGGCGGTACATCTTTTCAATGTCGCCGGTTAGTGCTACTAAATTTTGTCTGAATTTGATAAGAATTGTAAAAATATCATTTTGAAGAACTGGGCCATTTATTTGCGTATCGTTTATAGATATTCCGGTTGAACTACGCGCGCTACCGTCGAATACCACGCGAAGTTTTGTAGTTAAAGAGGCATGTTTCGTTACTGAATGATGAGGGAGATAGTAAGCCGGTAGTCTATTAGAGATATTTTATTGGAGCTTAAGAGCTCGACTACATTATCAGCTTGCGGAGGATTAGCAAAGGGCTTTGATACTAAGCTCATATGTCCCAATTTTTCATATTCTTGCATGAAGTTCGCATATTCATGATGTAGTTCTGGGTTTTTGACTAATTTCCTTTCTAAATTAAGGAATCGATTTAAAGCTTGCTCTCGCGATTCTCCCAAACTAATTAATTTTGAATTAAAAGGTATGGAAACACTGAATCTTCCGTTGAGATTTTGCTTCACGTTTTTTTGAAAGCTTAATTCACAGAATTGATCGCTATAGAACAACTTAGAAATTTCATTCTTTGGAAGCACATTTTCCATTTGCCAGAATCTTTCAACAGGAGCTTCCAGGGTTTTATCAGTTGTAATTTGGTTGTTTAGAGTTAAATTAGTACACGCTATATGTTGGTTTTTTAATACCTTTACTGGGTCGTGTTCGCCTGAAATGACCCAGCCGAATAATGTTTTTTGAAGAATAGGTCGGTGCTTTCCCAAGGCTATTTGCCCTACGCATAATAAATTATAAAATTCCAACGCTCCAATTAAGAGATCTACCTCTGACGATTGATTGAAAGTAGGGTCCGCCAGTCTTATATTCCTTGGTATTTGTAAGGAGCCTTCACTAAAGGAGGTTAAGGGTAAATTTTGCGCTATTTTTGAAATAACAACGCATGATACATCTAACCTATAATTATTTACTAAAGAAGATATTTTAGGTTTATTGTGTATTTTGAATTAGAAGCGCTGGCGTTAATACCCAATATAGTAGTATTTAATAGATCTTTGGTAAGCTTCAGCCTTTCAGCCATAGCTTCTGTAATCAAATTTATATGGGATCCGGAGTCTAAAAGTAGCCGAGCTTTATGCCATTTCTTAAATTTATCTTGAACCTGTACCATTGCAGTCGGAAGGATTACCTGATAAGAACGGTTAAAACATGATAACGTAGTTTGAGCATTTGGCGTAACAATACTGTTGACGGAATTGTTTGTATTGCTCCCACTGGGTTGATTATCGTTTGTTTGAGCTTGCTCCAAATGCAAAAGTGTATGATGTTTTCGACCACAAACTTGACAAGTGTAACGAGAGTTGCAGCTGTATTTTGTAGGTATGATACTGTGAATAAACAATTTTGCATTCGTATTTCATTTCAGATGCGCGGTCAAAACGTTGCTTTGGCGTTTTCATTTCTAATTATTTTATATGGCGGTGCAATCGATTTTAATTGAATGGCTGCCTTTTGCAGTTAGGGCAGATATTTTGAACTTGCTTATAGTAAATGTTTGTTTGAACTGCTGGTTTGAAGCTGATTTGACCTTTGATAGTTTTTAAGTTGTTACTCGTAATTGATTGAAGTTTATTGTTTGCACCTCAATCTCTCAAATTTTCGCAAAAGATCCTTTAAAAAGGCGCTTATTTCACTTATAGTAGGTATTTACTTTAGGTTTGATTTTCTAAATTTTGACGAGTATTTGGATCAAATCTTGGACATTAATAATCATGTGCTACGTAAACTGCTTTTAAATACCTCATAATGCGAGTTTGACGTTGATATTGTTTCAAAGCACGTAGACTGTTTCACTTCAGATTTGTGCAATGAACGCATTTCACTATAGACACTTGACCTTTCGCAATTGATAACTTAGTTCAACATATACCCTATTTACGTCAACTTGTTAATTATGGTTTGGATCATCTGAATCTGATTACATTAATAATCAGTAGACCCGAATTGCATCTTTTTATTACTCACTAAGCCCGCCTTTCACTTTTATATACCCAACAGTGTGGACCGGTATTTTCCACCTTATTTTTACAGTCTTAACGTGGACGTGTATTTTCACCCTATTTTTGCTACACCACGTGTGAATGTACCGGATTATTGCAACCCTTATTTTTATATACCCTCGTGTGAGACCGATTTTTCCCTCATTTTTACACACTCGCGTGTGAGACCGTATTTTCATCCCGTTTTTCATCCCTAATTATTTTTATATACCTCGTGTGAGACCGTATTTTCAACCCTTTTCAACCCTAATTATTTTTACATACACCCACGTGTGGGACCGTATTTTCAACCTTTCTTTTTATCCCTAATTATTTTTTACTCGCTTACGTATAGGACGTGTATTTTCATCCCTTATTTTAATAAACTTATGACGCCGGTTAAAATTGTCACCTAAACATATGGCAACACTGCTTTGGATTTTGACGTCACAAGACCGCCTGCGAGGACGTACATTTTAACCCTGACAGTATTTTCAACCTTTTTTGTATTTAAGAGCCCTTTTCGGAGCCCTAAAGGATGCAAAATGCGCACGTAGGATCGTTTTTTACCTATTTTAAGGGTTAATAAACGGTAGGATATTTTTAGTATTAAAAGAAACTAATCAAGGTAAAGATAACGTATACGTTTGATTTTAAAATACACTATTACATTCTATAACGATAATAAACAGTTAATGGCATTGCATAATCAGCTAATTACCCTGTTGTTGTCATACAATGTGAATGTACGGTTTAGCGACTATTTAATATGAATTGAATTTTATCAAATGAGATTGCATAATTGTTGTTATTATTAAAATCATTATTAGGTTCCTTTTAATCCCATATCTAGATTGTGGTCCTCTTGTGGTGAAAATTCATTTGAATATATTTTAAAATGAAATTGATTTAAAAATAAAATGGTAATTAACTAATTGATTAACCTGCTTACAGCAATAGTAATTATCGAAAATTAAGGAATGTCGCTTTTATTTATTTACCTTTTTTAATACGTATTATTTACATACAATATATTTTGGTTTTAAATATGAGTCACAATGTGTCGCAATCCTTTTTGCTTTAATTATGGGTCATAATTAAATCTAGTTGTCGCTCAAGGTAGTCACTACCAAATTAATCTCATGTACAACAAGAAACTTAATATCAATAATGTATAACAAAGTATTTTTTATAATGCCATTTTTCGCATAGTTTAATGTCCATGTAAGGATCGTATTTTAGCCTTGAGAGATCGGATTTGGTCTGGGTCAGACTAGGGTTGGTCCAGTATCGGAGATTGTATTCTAAATTGTCTCCTGTGAAAGTTAGCTTTACAAAACACAGACACAACCACAAGTACGAGCACGAGCACAAACATAAACACAATCACAGGAACAATTACAAGCCCAAGAATCAGGACATGCCAACACAAGCACAGGAACAAGTAACAAGCAAGCGCAAGCACAGGTACATACAACACACAAACACGAAAAAACGAAAAATTGCAAACACGAAAACGAAAATTCGCAAACACGAAAATTCGTAAACACACAAACTCACAAACACAAAACGAAAACGAAAATTCGCAAACACGAAAAATAACAAACACACAAACGCGCAGAGTACGAAAACGCAAACACGAAAAATCGTAAACACAAAATCTCAAACACGAAAACCGCAAACATACAAACGCACAAACACGAAAAAACGAAAACACACAAAACGAAAAACGCGCAAAGCTGCCGAATGAATTAAGACTGGGATTTGGAGTCTATAAACAAAATGATTCTCTGTCTCTGTCCCTGTCTCTGTCTCTGTCTCTCTCTGTCTCTGTCTCTGTCTCTGTCTCTGTCTCTGTCTCTGTCTCTGTCTCTGTCTTTGTCTCTGTCTCTGTCTCTGTCTCTGTCTCTGTGTCTGTGTCTGTGTCTGTCTCTGTCTCTGTCTCAGTCTCTGTCTCAGTCTCTGTCTCAGTCTCTGTCTCTGCCTCTGCCTCTGTCTCTGTCTCTGTCTCTGTCTCTGTTTCTGTCTCTGTCTCTGTCTCTGTCTCTGTCTCTGTCTCTGTCTCTGTCTCTGTCTCAGTCTCCGTCTCCGTCTCTGTCTCTGTCTCTGTCTCTTAATCGCATACGGTCGAGGTGCGTGTCTGGGTAGTTGATTAGAAGCACATACAAGTCGAAAACACATTCTTCTTGTGGCTGGGGGATCGATTTCAAGCATCTCAACACTTGTGCCGCATACATCTTTCTTCAATTTTTATCTGCACTCTGTTTGAGGCTGTAGTACGTTTTTCTAATACATAAACAGAATCTTCAATACTGTGTCTTAGGCGAAAATGCCTCGACCATAAAAGAGGCGTTTAGATTTATAAAACATATCCCAGGGTCTATGTTAGAGTGTGGTTAGGTCAATACTTCAGACGTCCCCGAAGATGTCCGATTCTACCCGAACATTGACGAGCACGCTTACGCACAAGACCAAAGGCTAGCTGCGTTCTGGCGTCTTAGGAGAAAACAGCTCTATCATAAAAGAGGCGTTTAGATTTATAAACATGCCCCCAGGGCTGTGTTAGAGTGTGGTTAGGTCAATACTTCAGACATCCCCCGAAGATGTCCGATTCTACCCGAACATGGACGAGCACGCTTGCGCATAGGACCAAAGGCTAGCTGCGTTCTGGCGTCTTAGGAGAAAATATCTCGACCATAAAAGAGGCATTTAGAT
Source organism: Vesta saturnalis (assembly GCA_036346205.1). Lineage (NCBI taxonomy): Eukaryota > Metazoa > Arthropoda > Insecta > Coleoptera > Lampyridae > Vesta > Vesta saturnalis. The sequence continues at coordinate 2,981,671 of JARFJB010000145.1, read as the reverse complement.
TTTATAAACATTCCCCATGGTGCTATGTTAGATTGTGGTTAGGTCAATACTTCAGACATCCCCCGAAGATGTCCGATTCTACCGAACGTTGACGAGTACGCTTGCGCACAAGACCCAAGGCTAGCTGCGTTCTCGTTTCTCGTGTGTTTCGCTCTTTAAAGTGTAACTGTCATCGAGTGAGCATTACTATAATGTATTCTCCTGTTTATGAGCCAACATCAGCGGACATTAGAGATTTTACTGACTTGTTAATAAACTATTACAACATAACCGTTCAAGATAATGATGAAAGCGATGAGGTGGTTGAGCTGGGTGTATCTCACATCCAAGATGATGGTTCACAGAAGAGAAAGAAGAGCTATGAGGTAGGGGAGAAGGGCAAATCTCAAAATCATGATGATGATGATGAGGACGACTCACGGTTCAAGAAGAAGAAGAAACCGATAAAGCATGTTATTAAATAATAATAATGTATTGTTGTTTATAATAATAATAATAATAATATATTTTCAAAACGTTAAGCTTTCCTTCGGTTTTGTTAATAAACCTGTTTTTTTTTCCTAGCGGTGCTCCACCGTCTTGGTTCATGTTTGCAAGTTTACAAGTTTTTCGCTTTAGCGTGTTTTCGCGCTCTCTCGTGTGTGTGTGTGTGTGTGTGTGTGTGTGTGTGTGTGTGTGTGTGTGTGTGTGTGTGTGCACATACGTGCGTGCGTGCGAGCGTACGTGTCGAACGCTCGCGCGCATGCGTGCGTGCGAGCGTGCTAGCTTGCGTGCGTGCGTACGTGTGTACGTGCGTGCGTGCGTACGTGTACGTGCGTGCGTGCGTACGTGTACGTGCGTGCGTGCATGCGCGTTTTTCGTTTGATCCTCGTACTAAAGCAGCGCTAGTCGATTGTATTTAGTTGTAGGCCCTATTGTGTTGTCTAAAAGCTATAATTGGAAGCGTTGCTTGCTATACCCAGGCCGTGGGTTATGTTTAATTAGCTTTTTTAACAGAAGTATTTATTTATGATTAGATCAGGCTTGCATGTAAAGTAATATAGAGGTGAAACTAACTAGCTAATGTGTTTTGCTGCTACACATATCACAGTATTGAAGATTCTGTTTATGTATTAGAAAACGTACTACAGCCTCAAACAGAGTGCAGATAAAAATTGAAGAAAGATGTATGGCACAAGTGTTGAGATGCTTGAAATCGATCCCCCAGCCACAAGAAGAATGTGTTTTCGACTTGTATGTGCTTCTAATCAACTACCCAGACACGCACCTCGACCGTATGCGATTAAGAGACAGAGACAGAGACAGAGACGGAGACGGAGACTGAGACAGAGACAGAGACAGAGACAGAGACAGAGACAGAGACAGAGACAGAGACAGAGACAGAGACAGAGACAGAGACAGAGGCAGAGACAGAGACTGAGACAGAGACTGAGACAGAGACTGAGACAGAGACAGAGACAGACACAGACACAGAGACAGAGACAGAGACAGAGACAGAGACAAAGACAGAGACAGAGACAGAGACAGAGACAGAGACAGAGACAGAGACAGAGACAGAGACAGAGACAGAGGCAGAGAGAGAGACAGAGACAGAGACAGGGACAGAGACAGAGAGAATCATTTTGTTTATAGACTCCAAATCCCAGTCTTAATTCATTCGGCAGCTTTGCGCGTTTTTCGTTTTGTGTGTTTTCGTTTTTTCGTGTTTGTGCGTTTGTATGTTTGCGGTTTTCGTGTTTGAGAATTTTTGTGTTTACGATTTTTCGTGTTTGCGTTTTTTCGTACTCTGCGCGTTTGTGTTTGTTATTTTTCGTGTTTGCGAATTTTCGTTTTCGTTTTTTGTGTTTGTGAGTTTGTGTGTTTACGAATTTTCGTGTTTGCGAATTTTCGTTTTCGTGTTTGCAATTTTCGTTTTTCGTGTTTGTGTGTTTGTATGTACCTGTGCTTGCGCTTGTGCTTGTACTTGTAATTGTTCCTGTGCTTGTGTTTGTGCATGTCCTGATTCTTGGGCTTGTAATTGTTCCTGTGATTGTGTTTATGTTTGTGCTCGTGCTCGTACTTGTGGTTGTGTCTGTGTTTTTGTAAAGCTAACTTTCACAGGAGACAATTTAGAATACAATCTCCGATACTGGACCAACCCTAGTCTGACCCAGACCAAATCCGATCTCTCAAGGCTAAAATACGATCCTTACATGGACATTAAACTATGCGAAAATGGCATTATAAAAATACTTTGTTATACATTATTGATATTAAGTTTCTTGTTGTACATGAGATTAATTTGGTAGTGACTACCTTGAGCGACAACTAGATTTAATTATGACCCATAATTAAAGCAAAAGGATTGCGACACATTGTGACTCATATTTAAAACCAAAATATATTGTATGTAAATAATACGTATTAAAAAGGTAAATAAATAAAAGCGACATTCCTTAATTTTCGATAATTACTATTGCTGTAAGCAGGTTAATCAATTAGTTAATTACACATTTTATTTTAAATCAATTTCATTTTAAAATATATTCAAATGAATTTTCACCACAAGAGGACCACAATCTAGATATGGGATTAAAAGGAACCTAATAATGATTTTAATAATAACAACAATTATGCAATCTCATTTGATAAAATTCAATTCATATTAAATAGTCGCTAAACCGTACATTCACATTGTATGACAACAACAGGGTAATTAGCTGATTATGCAATGCCATTAACTGTTTATTATCGTTATAGAATGTAATAGTGTATTTTTAAAATCAAACGTATACGTTATCTTTACCTTGATTAGTTTCTTTTAATACTAAAAAATATCCTACCGTTTATTAACCCTTAAAAATAGGTAAAAAAAACGATCCTACGTGCGCATGCATTTGCCTATCCTTTAGGGGCTCCCCGCCAAAAGGGCTCTTAAATACAAACAAAAAGGTTGAAAATACTGTCAGGGTTAAATGTACGTCCCCTCGCAGGCGGTCTTGTGACGTCAAAATCCAAAGCAGTGTTGCCATATGTTTAGGTGACAATTTTAACCGGCGTCATAAGTTTATTAAAAATAAGGGATGAAAATACACGTCCTATACGTAAGCGAGTAAAAAATAATTAGGGATAAAAAGAAAGGTTGAAAATACGGTCCCACACGTGGGTGTATGTAAAAATAATTAGGGTTGAAAAAGGGTTGAAAATACGGTCTCACACGAGGGTATATAAAAATAATTAGGGATGAAAAACGGGATGAAAATACGGTCTCACACGCGAGTGTGTAAAAATAGGGATGAAAAATCCGGTCTCACACGAGGGTATATAAAAAATAAGGGTTGAAAATCCGGTCTCACACGTGGATGTGCAAAAATAGGGGTGAAAAAACACGTCCTACACGTAAGCGTGTAAAAATAAGGGTGGAAAAACCGGTCCCCCACGTGGGCATATAAAAAAGTGAAAGGGGCGGGGCTTGTGACGTAAAAAAAAGGAGTGGGGCAAGTGTCGGGGTACTACTTAAGTCGTAGGCAATTTTATAGTTGTCGGCGGACGGTTGAATATTAGATATTAATTGCGCAGCAGGGCCCTTTAAGCTATCGCGTAAATACATGAACCTTTCTATATCGGTAAGCACAGGATTATCATGTATTAATGCCATAAAGGCTTCACGGTAAGTTTGAAATGCGGTGTACTCACCATTAAATGTCGGTACTGATAATTTTGGTAGCTGCGCATTTATGTTTTGATTAGAGTTAATTGTACTAGTACGACTTATATTTATTGGTAACGGCTCGTTTGTCCTTTTATTTAAGATTGATTTTGGTTTAACATTGATAGCCACGAATCTTCTATAGAACTCGGTTAACACTACAATGTCTACTATTTCTTCTTCAGAGATATACACGTTTTCATATTTGTTATTTAAATCTTTGGAACATTCTAACCTAAAGTCTAATTCTGTGAACACATCGGGGTATAGATTAACATTCCCAATAAGCGCTAAAAATGATTCAAACTCTTCTAATGTGCTAATTATGATTTTTGCCTTTGTTTTTAAGGCGTTAACTTCCTTTTTAGACATATTGAATGATTGATATTACTTGTTTAATAGATTAGAACTGAAATAAACTACCAATTGGCAGCCCAACAATTACTACCGAATATAGATGTTTTGATTTGTGTAATAATCGCCGTAAAAACCGAATTTGAGGAAGCTCAAGATTACAAGTAAATAAAAAATGTTCGATTATAATCTCAATAGTTATAAAAATGTTAGCAATAACAATTCTCAATAATGTAGCTACGTGTAATTATTAATAAAGATTGAAGAAACTGCAGAAGGCGATATTTAATTTAATAAAGGCCTGTGTATGCAGTATGCACAAATAGATGGAATGTTTTGGGTTAGGTAAATGACTTCTAATGGCCTAACTGAACTGTTGTCTTGCAAACAGCACCCTTCTAACGATATTTGCAGCTTTCAATGCGGACTTCGTCCCCCGTTCGTTTTTGTTTATGCCTTCAATGGAATTTTTCTGGCTTCTTTACATGTAGATTCCAGGATTCAAGTTCACAAATACTTTAAAATTTAAATAATCGGTTGATTGATTGATTTTTTGATAGATTATCACCGAGTCTTGCTAGTTACCTGATTGATTTTTTTTGTTTTTTTTTTTTTAAATTCGCTACGAAGGACCATAATGTTTTTAATTAATAAGACTGATGTTTTGAATTTAGTTTTTGTGTATGTTGCTGGTTCGATTTGCATATATTTTCACGGCACCAAATTAATTTCTTTCGGTGAATAAAATAAAAGAGTATAAACACACCAATAAAACAAACACTAGTTAATGCGTAATACTTCTTTACTATAACGTCATTACAGATGCGGTAACTAACAAGAACTGGTCTTTACCTGCTCTTCGCTAGCTTATACAGAGGGTGAAAACCACGCTCTTACTGCGTGTAACGGAGAGAAAGAGAGCTATATAAAACCATAACATACCGCCCCATTGAAATATCTAGGTTCAATTCATCAACTTAACTAATAACAAGTATACATAAAATGATTACTTAGTTACGGTAACAATTGGTTTAATCACATGTGTATATTTACGTGACTTACTTCCTTTTATTTGTTCAAGAGGATTATTATCTCGTTTATGTGCAGAAGTAGCTAGCACAATACGTCCATAATTGACTTGATCCTGTTTTCTTATTAATTCTTCGTGGGGATGGTTCATAATTAACAACTCATATAAACCAGGTGTACCCGTATATTCAATACCCTTAATTATAATATTTTCTTTGTTAAAATTAATTATACTATCACCAATGTGCCATTTATCTGTTGTAACATCATAATGTACACCATAAGTAGTATCAATCTTACCTTTCATACCTCGTATCATAATTTCTACATATTTTCTTGGTAACTCAGCGTATTGCTCAAGAAATGAGTTAGCAGCAGATTCCTCCAACAGTTTAGAGTATTCTTGTTGTTGCTGACTCTGTTCAGCTTGTGATTCCCTATCATCATATTCACTATCACCTCTTGTAACTTCCCCAATGACCTCTGTCTCTAGAAATCGTGGAATGGAAGTTGCAATTGGATGGTGCGGCTGTTGACATTTTAATATCGGTGTAGGTGGTACTGATGGTTGCGGTATTTGAGATTGATGTAGAACTTTACTATTATTTCCTTTAAGTTTAAATGCTTTTGTTTCATCATTATGTTTTTTAGAACCTGTTGCTTGTTCTTCTTTAATATTTACAGCAATTTCTTTGAGAGGTTGTATCATTGGTTTATATGTCTCACGAATAAAATCTTCTGTTGCAAGTTTACCGCGTTTTTAATAATTTAGTTTTTCGCGAATAGCTTTTCTTACTTTTATAAGTTTACGTTTGTGACTATTTTCCTTTTCATCCATTACTTGTATTATAACAGTTTTAAGAGTTTCTATCAGAGGTGATCAACAACTAAACGTTGAACGTAGACTGATTATTCTATATTTTATTGTAAATATATAAACGAATCAAAACCTTTACGGTAACGACCACTATTCATATCACAATCCTTATTAATAACGAGAAATTCAAAAATACCTATTGACCAACATTGAGCACATATTTATTGGAATTTTGTCAACGACATGTCCGTATTAACGTGATCTTGATATGCATGTTTTAAATTTAAATCATCTTGTTTGAATAACACTATCAAATTAGCATTATCTCTTACTAAATGCTTAGGTATGCGTGTATAGGTTTGACACAAATAAAAAGAATCTACTGAATTATGTCTTCCCATACAAAAATAATCCCTTATTTTATTTTGTTTATCGCAGGCTATATCATCAAAAATAAATATTGAGTTTGGTTTAGCCTCGTTTGGTGGAATAATATCATCATTTTCAGTAAACGTGTAATGTCCTATACCCTTGATTGGTGTTAATATCTCTTTTAATAATTTATATTTTGATTGATTTAATGTTTTTGAAAATATATACACATTTTCAAACTTCAATCCGTTCAATTCCAGTAATAAACTGAGCATCGTATTCGTTTTTCCACAATTTGATGGCCCTGCAATTATACATCTAAAAGTGTACCATGCTTTTTAGCTACATCTATTATTTTATCCTTACTCATAGAATCTAAATTGGATACACATAAAGTCGATTTTTGTTTAATAATTTTCATTATATTTATAAGTTCATAAAGCAAAAACAATATTATAAATGTTATGATTTTATAATACTATTAAAATATATACATGTAATTTACATTCGATGTACTTCACCTGTTAAAGGATTATATTCAATAATAGCGTCATGTAAAATAAGACAATACATGGTTGTTTCCTTTTCAAAATTTGCATTGGATTCCATTACCAGCTTAATATCCACGGTTGATGTTTTAAGTATTTCTTTCTGTTTTGAACAATCGATTATAAATATTGGACATACTTCATAGTCATCATACTTCAATAAAGTTTCACATACTGATTTTCCATAGTATCCCTTTTGAAAGTTGCAATATGCAAGATATGAAGGCATATATCTTTTAGCTGTAAAATCTAAATTCCAATTTTCATAAGGATACTTTTCAGAATTTAAATAAAGCGTCAGGTTAGAGAGATTAGCGTTGATAAAGTCTGTTGCATATGCTTCACGGTTATTCTTAACGCTATCTTTTTGAAATACAACCAACAGCCATCTGGGTTTTTCAAGTTGTGTTGATGTTTTTATTGACCATGTATCAGATTTCGTTTCCTTAAGAGCAGGTAAATCATACAATTCCCATTGACGAAAAGGAATTTTGATTATTGAATTTCTATTGATACCATCATATAGGAGTATTTTTCCTTCATCACTAGGGGTTACATGAGGCACCTTCCAATGAATCTTTGTTATCTCAATTTTCACTTTCTCTGTGCTCGACTTAAAACAGTTTAAATCAGTTCGAGAGCGAATTAAAATAAGCTCTTGATGCATGTTAATAATTCCATTTTCATAGTAATCTTCTGCAAAGCCGAAAATGTAACTTAATGGAATTGCTGCAGAAAATTTTTTATTATTATCGCTAATAGAGGTCTCTACATGTAGTATCCCTTTCTTTGGTTGCCAACCAGTTACAGATAACGTCTCACTTTGATTTAATGTATATGACGCATACGATTTGATTGTAGTAGTAATACCTGGTAGTCTACAAACGTCAACTTTTTGTCCACCAAGTTCATAACGTATTTCTTCAAATAGAAAACATGCAAAATTGTTTGTTAATTGAAAAGTTGGCTTGTCTCCTTCCGCTTCAATGCTACCTTCAATGTAAATATAACTTTTACATTTATCCGTTATCAAATCTTGACTTTGAATTAAGATTCTTATTTCATCCGAAGGTGAAAACTTATTCGAACCATATGGTTGATAGGTATGAATCATATCCTTTTCTATTCCTTCATCATACTCTATCTGTCGAAATACATCTATAACTTCACTCATAATTTAAGTTTTAGTCCAATAGAAGTTAAAAACAGTTTTTCACTTTTGTTAATCGTTGCTGATGATGCGGTATTCGTTTTCGCTTTTGCTTTTTTTTATTGTATACATTGTTATTATGCACTTGTTGCTGTAGTTTAAGATTACTGTTGTTGTTGTTAATGGATTGATTACTTAAACGATAATGAGAGTTAAATCTTAGACCCATTATCTTTTATCTCTAAAATAACGTTAGCTTGCTCATCACCAAAATCAATCAATTCCCCCTTCTGATTCACTAGACGGATTTCAATATTGTAAATAGTATCTACATTTACCTCTAAATATATAGGACTACTAGGAACACTATCCATGCGAAAACCTGGCTCAACAGATATAGGAAAACCGTAAATAATATGAGCAGGTAGATTATTTCTATAAGTTCCACGAATAATATTGCATTCAATATACACGTTTGTGTGCTTAATAATTTGTATATCAAGTTCAGAACTGTGTTTCGTATTTGATTGATATTCTTGAGATCTAAAGCCTAACATACGACCAATAGAGTCAGGACTTGAAAAATCTATTGTAAGATCTGATTTTATTTCACATTTTTGGGTAGTATTATTAGCAATCAATTGCACAAATCCGTAAGGCTTAATTTCCGATTCCAAAAAAGAATTTAATTGATTGATTTCGTAAGAACCATGTGGAATGCTAATTACTTTATTTACTTTATCATTATCCTTTCTATAGTAAAACTTATCATGTCCTTCATAAATATTCTTTATTGAATTACATCCATAAAATCCTCTTAATGCAAGTGTATAATTACGATTTGGATTTAAACGTATAGGATCTGTATAAGTGGTTTCTAATTTGTTAGCAACACCTTCCACAACCAACAAAAGAGACATCTTACCTGTATTTAAGCATATAAAACAAAATCATCTTTTTATATAGATTTATTGTATAAAAATCTTAAACATAAATGTCCACAAATACTAGTGTTATATAATTGTTCACGTTTATAATTATAAAAAAATTTATTGTTCCGAAAGTAACTAATAACCTCTACTGGTGGAGATAAATCACCAAAACTGTCATAATACTTAACAACACTTCCTCTTTTCTTATAGCACACCCAATGAGTGCCTGGACCATTACTGCCATCTAAATTTATAATTCCACTTTCATTATTTAATGGTTGTGTTGGTTATTCATCTCACATAAATATTCCGCGTAAAGGTGGTTCAATGGGATGGTATTTAATTATTTTTTTTAAATCATGATTGGTTAATGCTCTTTCGGGAATTTTTAGTTTTTTAGACAATGGTTATTTTTCCTTATTCTTCCAGCACCGCTTTTATATGGTTTTAAATACATCACTCCACCTCGTTTCTTTTTTAATTTTTGTTTCTTCTTACGTTTTATTCTTTTCCTTTTTATCCCCCTTCCTCCTTTTTTCCTAAGGCTATACTTTCCATCATTGCATTGTGGCGGTTAGACTCTTCTAGTTGTTTTCGTGCTGATTTAGCATCATTTATTGCTTTAACCACACCAGATGCTCCTCCAGCAAGAGCTCCTGCAGCTGAAAGACCTGCAAATAGTGGTATCAAAAATGGTAAGATTCCTCCTTTTTTCCCACGATTGTCAATCTTCTTCTTTCTTATTCGTAACCGACCACCACTACTACTTTGAGTTGGTAAAACTCTAAGTGTTGCGGTAACTTTCCCCTTCCTAGTTTTCTTAACTTTTCTTTTTCTAATACCCATTGCTAACGTACGTTTAGCTTTCATTGCACCTGTAACTGCAAGTGCAGCAATTTTTTCACCTATACCTGCGTCTTTAGCTCGAAAGCGTTCCCAAGCTTGAGTTTCAAGAATCTTATCAGCTCGATGTCGTGATGCTAAATCTACATTATCTCTATATTGTATATCATGCTGAAGGCAAGCAGCATCTAAAGGGTTTATACCTTGTTCACCTCGTGCAACACGTTCTTGTAACTTTGTACCAGGTCCGCAAAATTGATATCCTAGGAGATGTAGTTCAAATGGGAGTTTATTGATTAATTTATTTAAAATTCCTCCACCACCACCTTGTTTGTTGCTACCTTTCCGTCGGTCTCGAGTCATTTACCAATATTTAGTTAATCACAACTCTATTTATAGATTTTCAGAACCTTAAGAAAAAGAATGTAAAAATGGTGTTACAATACTTTATTTAAATATAAATCTTGTTAATAATCTAAATTACATTAAGAATTAATATTAACATTAATACTTCATAACAATAGTTACAATAAAATATAGCTACAAGGTTTTTAAATGGATAATCTTTTGAAATTGTTTATTACCCTTATTTTTTCACTATAATTATGTAAGTCTTTTTTTAAAACGTTTATACGGTTAATGAAAGAAATAACACGTAACTTTAATAAAACTTGTTGTTGTTGCCGACGTAGTCTTTGTTTTTCAAATCGTTGTTGTTGTTGTGATACCATTCTCATCTTTTTTTGCACACTAATAGAAATTAGACCCATTCATAAATAATGATGATTTGGTAATAGTCGATTACGATTGATAATATTTTGAACATCTTTAACAATTTCTCCAGGATACTTGTCTAGTATTTCAAGGATACATAACACATTATTAGAATTTATATTTAGATCGAATTTAGTATTGAAGATGCTACATGCATCATCTCCTTTGTATTTGAAATGTCAATATATTCACAAATTAATTCCACATATCTTTGATAAAATGCTTCAAATTTATGTAATTTTAACAATTCAAGGTGGTAATTTAAAACTGGTGCTAATCGTAAAAGTTTCTTAAAGTTTCTCACATCCATATTACACAAACTACAAAAGTTGGAAAATAATGATTGTGATTTATAATCTTTATTGATAGCTTTATAGAAATCACTGTTTACGATTCTATCATTTTCTTCTTCTTCATATTGATAGTCATCATCATCATCATCACCATCATAATTTATGAATGTACCAAGCTGAGTAAGTGATAACCATTCATCATCCCACAGATCAACGTATTCTCGACATTTTAAACATCCTATACGAATCGCAGGCCATCCATATTTTAATATACTATAGCCAACCATTACATATTTCTCATAACATTCATCATCATATTTATATATTGTACCATTTATTAATTCATTATTTACATTCAGTTTTTCATAAATGTTATTATGCATTAATATTGTTCTTGTTTTTGATTGACTATAATCTTCAATATAACCTTCATCTTCGCTATTATTATTCCCATCACCATTTTCACCATTAATTTTTGGATTAATAGATTTTTCATAATTATTTGTAGTAGTAATACTTATAATATTTGGATCATCTTAGTGAAATAATGAAACTTTTCGTGATTTTTTAACTCTTTTTAAAAAATTACCAATACTCTTTGAAATATTTTCTACAGAATTTTCAGCAAGATTACTAATACCTATCGACATGATAGCTCTTTGTATACTAACGTTTACATTCACATATCATGCAACGGTTTTATTTTACATAGAAGACATCTATAAATCTGTGGAGGTGGACCATCAATTTCATCCCTTCCTCGTATTTTATGCTCATCACAATATTTATAATCTTGCAGTTGGTGCTGATATTCTTCAGGTAATCGTTGAAAATACCTTGCTATTTCTATGCTAGCATGTTTCTTTAAATATTCTACTGGAAGTTTACGTATATCGTCAGTACTCATGTTTTGCAAACTAATAAAACGCTTTATTGCTAAATTTATAATATCCATATTATTTACACTATAGGTACTGCACGTCACTTCTTTACTACTGAAATATGTAAATGCAACATTTAGATTTATATATGTTAATAGTATCTTAATTTACAGTGCTACCATTATTAAAAAAAATACTGAAGCTGATGAAAATATTCAATGTTATTCTTCGTTTACATAACCATTCATGTCATAATCAATATCTTCTTCTAATTCCATAATATTACTACTTTTCGTAACGATTAGTCTATCCAAAAGTGCTTTAAGTTGTTGTAGTATACTTTCCTGAGGGCAAACTAATCCAAAAATACTTAAATCTTTACTATCTGCACGTATTAGATGATTTGAAAATTCATTGTATTCATACATATGAGTGTTAGTGAAAAAATAAATCAAACCATTGTTATATCTAAATACTGACTGAAATTTAGTTGGTGCACCAGGAAAAACGGCATTGATAATTTTATGTCTTTTAGCTTTTAGTGTACACTCATCTACTTCCATTACATACTCATTATTATAAAATATATAAGTTTGCCCAGTATATGTGTTGACAGCCCCGTTTATTTTCAGTTTTTCCTTTTGACCTAATAATGTATTATATCTTGGGTATCCTGGAATAAGTTTAAAGGAAGGAAATTCCATTATATAAATATACTGTCTTATAAATATAACAATTTCTTTGTTTGGTCGTTGATATATAGCATCAATGTTTGTAAAATCTTTTGGTAACCATGTCAACCAGTCAGTTAATAGTAATGGATCTTTATATACATTGTTTGAAGATATGTCTACAATCCACACATATTTCTTATAGAATACATAAAGTCTTTGATTTACTAACAAAAACTTATTAACACTTTTAATTTTAGCACACAGATTGGGTTTAATTCCAGCGGTAGAAATAATAGGACTAGTAGTCGTAGTAGTAGTAATAGTAGTAGTAGTAGTAGTGGTAATAATAGTAGGTGTAATAACAGTTTTCCTTTCACCATATAAATTTTGAATAGCTAAAATGTCATCCATGCTTAATTTAAATTCAGAATTATTAAAATTTTTTGCAATTTCATAAGTTGGTAACATGACAGACCCTTCTACAAAAGAATGGTGTATTCCGAGTGAATGTGCTATTTCATGCACTAATATATAAAACAAACTAGATTGATTTTCAGGTGTAACACCCATTCCTGTATACCATTCATACGGTATTTTAATATGTATTTCTAATGTTGACAATCGTTTATTAGGAAAAAAAGCATGAGCTATCGCAGGTTTAACTAAATCAAAAGGACATTTATTGCTAGATCTGATAAAAATATGTTTATCAGTTCGAAATGAAATCAAAATGTTTGGATTACTGTAGGAATGAATAAAATTTAAATCAGTGTGTTGAGCCCAGGTGTTAAATGCAATTTTAGTTAAATGTATAATTTCTGCATTACCATTATGAAAATTCCAAGTAATATTTTTATTACTCCATTTTATTGAATGTAGCATGAATTTTGAATGGATATCTTCATTTCCACATCTAGCTCTGTTCATTTTTGTTAGCGTTTCTAAAGTAATTTCACCACTAATATCTAAATTAAATAATTCTTGAAATCGTTTTAGCGCAAACAAAAAAATATCAGATGAAACAGCATTAATATCACTTTCACTAATACTTGCGATTGATTTTTCAATATATCCATATTGTAATAAATACTTCATAACAAATTGTTTATTATCTTCATTTAATACACTATCGTTCATATTACTTATTACGAACCATTATGTGTGATAGAAATAATATTAATTTCATTGTTATGTAATTCAGATTAAAACAAGAAGTTACTTATGCAATACTTAAAAACAATGATACTAACAAATTTCAACGCTTCCCTTTTATAAGCTACAAATTGATGCAAAAATATACCGCTATAAATCACCCAATAATTTTACGTAAATATTAGCTACAAATCTTAAAATACAATATGCATCACATGCATTGTAAAATAAATAAAGTAAGTGCCAAAATAAAATTAAATGCTTGCAACATTGTAACATCTAATGGCTTCAAGCCATCATACACGTTAGCAATAGTTTTTTTATCGTATAAATAACTTGTACAATAATACCTTAAAAATATCCATCAACAAGAGCAGTTAGAAGTTTATTATGTATAATAAATCTACTATGCTTCCTATATAAAATGTAACACCCGTTATACAACCCAGAATATCTACATTAAAATCATTGCAGCTGTGCGTCTGCTGCATAAACACAAGAAATGCTTAAATAGAAGGATTTAAACATTTAGTTGCAGTGCATTACAGACACGTGAAATATAAAACAATTCATTCAGTGAAGTTTTTACATAAAAAATGTTTAATAATATTTTTCGATAACTCTGTGTTTTTAAGCTTTCATCTAGTAACATTACCAAATGAATAAAATCTAAATAAAATTGCATTAGAGGTAAAGGTGAGGAAATTCCATACTGTTTTCAACTTTTTTTCTTTTTAATTTTAAGATGTCGTCAGTCACCATCAACAAGAACAACTTGATTATAAAAGAAAAATCACTTGTTTAAAACTTATATCCATAAAATATTTTTTATGTATAAATGATGTAAGTAGTACTTAAACACTTTTTATCTAAATTAAAAAGCAAATTCTAACAATATTCATTTATTAAAATTACTTCAAAATTGTTTTTTTTTTTGTAACATTAACAAGTAAAATTATCTGTATGAAAATACATGTTAAAAATAGTATTGTACAATTTCCATTAAAATTTTATAACGTTAACATGTAAATATAAAAAATTAAATTACTTAATATCTATTATTATAAGCTCCTATTATAAAACGCATTAGTTAAAAATGAACAAATTATTAAAATTAACAATATTTTATTTAATCAGTATCTATTATTCCGCTCTGCATCATCCAAAAACAATCCCTCTTCTTCAACCATCACCTCCACTTCCTCGACACCATCGTCGTCGTCGTAGCCATCCATACCAAGCTATTCTTCTTCGATGTCGATCTCCTCCTGAGGGTAGGTCGGCGTTGACTGACCACTGTTCCACCCTTCCTCCCTCAATCGTGGAACCACTCTGATCAGCCAACACCGTTCACATAACCCTTCACTTAAAGCAACGTCCCTGCATTTAAAATACTCACGACAATGACATTGCCATTGACGTTCGCCATTTATTTTAAATGTCAGGGCCTTTACAATAATGTAGGGTTTGTTATCACCTCCCTCTTGTCCCATCCCCTCGTTCTTGCGGCAGCCAACCGCCTTTACGGTGTCTATCGCAACCAATGCACGTTTTAACTGTTTTCTGACCACCGTGAGGGGATGACCTGCAGCTTCTGGAAACTGCTTCAGGAGATGCGACATCGGTACTTGCGAAATTGATGACGATGACGACGACGACGACGCCGCCAACGTTGAAGATGATGGCTCTTCAAAAGACATTTTTTTTCAGTTACTCTGGATGATGCAAAACTGACAGATACTGAATACACCACGATGCTCTCCCATCATATATATATATATATATATATATATATATATATATATATATATATACCCTAAAATCCTAAACAAACAGGTTATAATTAAACACCCTGCACCAGCCCCCGGCATCCAGGCCAACCCCGCGAGAGAGCCCGGCGCAGGACCACAGCGCCGTCCGCCGGCGCCGGCACCCGGGGACAGGACCAGATCCTTTTATGGATGCACCCAGTTGCAACTGCTTTTTTTTTGCACACGACAATATTTCCTCTAGATGCATGCGGTTCGATCCTTTTATGGACATTCACCCGGATACACTTTCCTATTAGCTGATTCTACTTTCGGACACGATACTAGCGCCATCTACTACACCGACCACGACGACGACGACGACGGACGAAATCGTTACTACCTTCTATAAGGGAGCCCTCTTGCACAGTCTTATACGAAGGGGGCCCACCAACGACAACCGTATGTTACTGCTGCTGCTGTTGCTGCTGCTGCTCTAGGGGGAGGAATACGCCTTTGTGAAAAATACTAACATCACATGTAGATGGTATAGAGTGTATTTGTTGTATAAAGCGATTAATAGAAGACCTTAAAGAAATATCATTGGAGAAATTTATACACGAAATAGAAAGATATTTACCAAATTTTAAGCCAGCAGATGACGACTCACCCAGTGAAGAAGGTGTGCATTAATGAGTCCAAAAACGTAGTTCACTACATAGTAGTATGGAAGTTGGCGCACAGGCATGCGCGAAAAGGAGAATGGGAACAAATAGCTAGAGATTCTGCACGATTTAAAAAAAGAATAGATGACTGGTAATATAATTTCACCAATCCTCGAAAAACAGAATAGTGAGTGTGTGTTTGTCAGACGCTTTAGTATAGTTGTAGGATAGTATTAATAAAAAAAAAGTAAAAAAAAGATTTGTTTATTGCATATTAATATTACAGTATATATAATTAAGGTTAATTAGCGTATTACACAATGTCTTTAGTAGAAATCCAGGAGTTGTGAGAAGTATCAAAACCCAACCACTTAACGAGAGCTTTATTTCCTTGACGTCGGATGACACGTTCAACTAGATGAATGTCTGAATGTTTAACACTTTGTAGTTCGGGCTCATAGAACTGACCTTGAATCTCTTCATCTCGACTATCACGTAATGTGTAGGTGAGAGGGCTTGAACGTTTCACTGTTGATATTCGAAAGACTTCGTAACTCCAATTAGGTGTGTACCCCTTAGAGAATATGCTTCTATGTTTGCTAATGCGTACATGTTCCCCCACTTTAAATTAAGGTGTTTTACGGTCAAGAATTTTTTGACATTTTAAATGTTTTGAAATAGATGCACTATTTTTTTCCGATACATCTACCGGTTTGCATCCAGTTGTTCTATGCTTTCTTGAATTATACTCGGCGACAATGTGCGGTAATATTGATAGCCACTTATAGGATCCTTGCATGCTGAAGGTTTTCCACATTATTGCTTTAAGGGTGCGATTTACACGTTCGACTATACTACTTTTCAAGGTGGAATAACTACTGTAATGATTGATATTAAATTGTTTCATTACTTTTTTTAATTCAACATTATAGAACTCAGTTCCCATATCAGTTTGTATATGTGTAGGTGTCCTTTTCAAACCAGACAAAAGTTTATCCATTACATCCGCGACCAGTTTACCATTCTTGCGTTTGATGGGAAAAGCCCAGACATATTTAGAGAATGCATTTATTATTACTAAAATGTATCGAAATCCTTTATTCATCCGAGCATATGGTATCATTTCCACTAAATCAGCTTGAAATAGATCATTTAAACCTTTTAGTACAACACAACGCCGCGGAAAATTTCTTCTTGCAGGTTTGTGCAGTTCTTCAACAACATCGGCTTTACTCATTTTTTTGTGCTTTGGATTTTACTACGAACTCTACGTTGAATATCGTTGCAGTTGAAAACTTTACAAACGTCGGCATGATTACATGAATTACATCGTTCCTCTTAAGACGTTGACCAATTACATCCTTTGCCAGCTCAAAGTTTGTACCATCTATGTTAAGCTCAAGACTTGGATGACTCCACCTGCAATGTTCTATAGTGCCGTCGTTACAGGGATAGGTATATTGATCACCTACGCCGGTAGATAGACTAATTGTCTTCTTTGCGGCGATTCCAGAAAATGAAATGAAAGTTTCATAAGACAGATCGCTATGATGAACAATATGTTTCCCAAATTTATCCACTGTCATTTGATGATGAAGATGTCCGCCAAATTTATCTATTGGCATCACTGGTGAACATATAGTACTATCTTTAGTGATAGTCGTAGTAACAATGAAAGGAAATGACTATAGTGGTAGGTTTATAACAAGTTCTGTTACTTTATTACTTTTGCGTTACGTAGTTCATCAATTATATATATTATTTCGTTGTGATTGCTAGTATTTCCTGCCGACATTGATCCTAATAATTCCCTTAACCAATCGACTAACTTATTCGGATTATTCCACGGTACAAACTCAATAGGTTTATTATTGTATTGCAATAGCTGCAGTCCACCACGTCTTTTGGATATAGAAGTTGTTCGAGATCTGGTGGCTGGAGGTGCAATAGATGATGTGGCAGAACGTTTTCTAGGTTGAAGTAATGGTTTAATGATTTCAAGGTACTTCTTACTATTAGTTCCTCGGATTTGATCATCAGGGTTATAATTACGTCGGGCAACATGCGTACGACGCAAATAGTCATTGTATTGCTGTAGATCCCTTTTTTTGTATCTCGTAGGAACTTTTTTAAAAAGTAGTTCATATAATCCCGATGTTCCCTCATAGTCTAGGGATGATCCATCGGGAAGAGCGATTCGCAAATTTTATCCAACAAAATCTAGTTCAGCATCGCCTATAAAAAATGTCTCTTCTTCAGGAATAAAATGCACACCGTACGTTAAGTCATATTCATCTTCGGTATCTCTAAAGATACCTTCGACGTAGTATTTCGCTAATCCTTGGTATTGCTTAATATACTCTTCAAAGGCCGGTTGAGATCCAGTAGCTAGTAGCTCCGATTTCAATTGTTGTAAAGTAGGAATTTCCACCTCGTCGTGATGTGTGACATCAGCAATTACAGATTCCTGTACTGGTGTGGGAATGGTGTCAGAAACAATAGTACGCGGCTCCTTACGTATTCTAGAGGTTTTCGGTGTATAATGTAAAAATACTTCATTTTCATGTGCAATGGACTCCTTTTTTCCGACTTCTGGCGTAAGGGGTTCAGCTTTGATGAGAGAACCATCATTTTTAGTAATTAATTGTTTTAATGGTTGTGTGATAGGTTTAAAGTGTGCCTCCATTGCACCTTCTGTAAGTGCAGTATCTTCTTTCAAACTAGCATATTTTTGTTGCACACTCTTGCGACCACGCAAAATGTCTTGTACTAAGCGCTCCTCCATTACGACTGTACGTTGACAGTCCTAGTAGATTATTTATACTGCAATGAAACAGTCAAATCTCTTACGGTAACGACCGTTATTAACATCGCTTTCTTTATCAATCACAAGAAATCCGAATTTATCACGCCAGCAACAGCAACACCACAAGTCTTTAAATCTATCAAATGACATATCAACATTAATGTGATCATCATACAAATGCTTGAGATTAGTGTGATTTTGTTGAAAAAGAACAAGTAAATTCGCATTATCACGTATAAGCTGTTTTGGAATTGAAGAATACGTTTGACACAGATAGAAACAATCATTATTTCGATGTCTGCCAAAACAAAAATGATCTCTAATTTCATTTTGTTTATGACATGCTACATCATCAAAAATCACTAGGAGGTATAACACCACTATTATCACTGTATTCGGAATACCTAATTTCCTTTATGGGTGCCAGTAACTCGCAGGTACTGGTATTTAGGTTGGTATAGAGATTTGCAATATATAGACATTTTCAAAACGTAAGCCATTTGGATGTTCTAATAAGCTAATCATAACATTGGTTTTTCCACAGCCGGATGGTCCGACGATTATACCTCGTTTACATCCCCCTTTTAGTAAACCGCGGTGTTTAGAGTACTGCTTCTTGTTAGGAGTAATGTCATAATTTTTGATAGGTAATTCTGTATCTTGCGGAATGAAACGGATGTCACCCATTATGGTACTAAACCACGACTTGTATGACGCTTCTATATATACACACCACGTGCTGAAAGTTGTTTAGTAGTGAAGTGTCAGTCAGTGTGGTATGAAGTATACATCCCAGCGTAAGAGGAAAAAAAAGGTTCAGGATTAATTAATACTTTAATAAATAAATTACCCGTGAAGTTGCATATACCCGGATATCGATATTGTGGGCCAGGTACCCGTTTACAAAAACGATTAGCTCGTGGCGACAAAGGTATTAACACATTGGACGAAGCGTGTAAAAAACACGATATTGCATACTCCCAGTCAAACGATCTAGGACAACGACACATAGCCGATAAGACTTTACAACAAAAAGCTTGGAATAGATTTCGTTCTACCCACGCCACCTTTGGTGAAAGGGCAGCTGCATTAACCATAGCTGGTATAATAAAAGGAAAACGGACAATGGGAATGGGTGGAAAATCACGGAAAGGACAAAAGAAATTGGGAATTGGAAACAAATCACGGCGAAGGAAGCATTCTGGCAGAGCAATTTCGTTTAACAAAGCAGTCCTTCTAGCTCGACGTCGTGTTGGTGGTAAACTTCGATCATCTTTAAAATCAACAATACAGCAAGCCTTGAGCGCTCTAAAACACAAAAAAATTATGTCACCCAAGAGCAGAATATTGCCAATATCAAAACGTGGGGGATTTATACCTCTTATTCCCCTCTTTGCAGCATTAGGAGCTTTAGGGTCTCTAGGTGGCGGTGCTGCGGCAGTCGCAAAAGCGGTAACTGACGCAAAAGCTGCGACAAAAACGTTAGACGAAACCAAACGACACAACCAAGCAATGGAAGCAGCTGCATTAGGAAAAGGTTTATACATAAAGCCATATAAACGAGGGTTAGGCATATATTTACAACCGTATTCAAAAAACTCCCACTGAAGCTACCACGTCACGCCTTAAGTAATGTTGAGCTATCAAAATTTGTGGAGCAATTACAGATTCCCTATTTTAGAGGGATATATATGCGAGATAACTTACCTACACGAATCCATGCGAATGAATGTGGTATTGTGAATCTGGATGATCAAAATAACAAGGGTACACACTGGACAGCTTACATTAAGCGTAACAGGCATATTACATATTTCGATAGCATAGGACATATTAAACCACCCTTTGAATTACTCCACTATTTTAAAAGTGACGGTAGCAGAAACACAGTTGAGTATAACTTTACCAAGGTTCAAGAGTTTGATACATACAACTGCGGTCATTTAGCTTTACACTTTTTATATGACTACTCGTACTGATTTTCAGTAGTCGTTACGTGATCGTAATGTCGTACACATTTACCGGTAAAAATTGCATCTTGCAAGCAACCTTTAATCCACCGATTTTTCTTGAAAATGAGTCGGAATACGTAATGGGATTAACTAGTTTTGAATCTTTCAATACTATACAGAATGTTACTTCAAAGAATAACCAACTCATATTTGGAAACAATAAAATTACAATACCACCAGGATCATACGAAATCGCAGATGTGAATAAATATATTAATGAGTCAGTGAAGGGATCGAGAGCATTTATGCATTTACAAGCGAATAATAATACTATCAAAGCAAGTATGAAAGCAACCCATGACATTAACTTCAATGTGGCAAATTCGATAGGACCTATGCTGGGATTTAATAAAACTGTTTACCAGGCTCCGAAAGTGCATACCTCTGATACTCCTATTAACATTATCAAAATTAACTCATTAATTATCGAGTGCAATATAACAAGTGGTAGTTTTAAGAATGGTGAAACATCACACATAATTCATCAGTTCTTTCTCAGTGTACCAGCGGGGTATAAAATAATAGAGTCCCCTCAACATGTCATCTATCTACCTATCAATACATCTACCATTTCGACAATAACACTTAAAATAGTAAACCAAGACGGAGATCTCGTCAATTTTAACGGGGAAGTCATAACGATAGGACTACATTTAAAGAAAATATGGTAACGCGCTATAACACATGTGCATGTAACCAGTGCAAATCAAACTATAAAAGATCAAAGTGTAGAAAGGTGAGAGTCAGTAAGCGTTCAGCGCCCAAAGCATTGACACCGCAGAACAAAGCATTATTGGAAAGTCTCGGCTTTACAGTACTACAATGAGTATATTAAACGTTAATGAAAAAGTTGTCGTTGATAATGCTATCGTTAATTCCGAACTGCACACCCATCAGCCATACACTACCAGATTTGGAAACAATGATGAAATCAGGATACCCATTCAGGAAGACATGTGCACTCTACCATCCGAAAGCTATGTCTACGTAGAGGGACGATTATTACTTCAGGATGGTACTGTATCTAACACCGCAAGGTTCGTTAATAACGGTATCGCATTTTTATTCAGTGAAATTAGATATGAAATGAATGGAATAGTGGTAGATTCCGTAACGAAAGTAGGATTAACGTCGACAACGAAAGGATTGGTATCATTGACGTCCAATGATCTCGCCCGTCATGAAAATGCAGGTTGGTTTCCTACTGCAAACAGTGCACTAACAAATGGTCAAGGATACTTTAACGTTTGTATACCGTTGAGAATGCTACTTGTCTTTGCCGAAGATTACAATAAAGTGATTTTGAACATTAGACAAGAACTGGTATTAATTCGTAGTAACATTGATACCGACGCAGTAATTTCAACTGTAAAAGAAGCATTAAAAGTTAACATAGATAAGATATATTGGAAAGTTCTACACATCATTCCAGCATTAGCAGAGGAGTTGGCGTTAACGAAATACATTGATAAAAATGTAAATACGCCAGTAGCATTTAGAAGTTGGGAAACCCACATCTATCCCGCCGTTCCAGCAACAGATAAGCATACATGGGCAATCAAAACATCTACTAGTACAGAAACACCTAGATACATTATTATAGGATTTCAAACTGGGCGAGAGAATAATGTTATGCAAGATACGAGCAGATTCGATAAATGTGCACTAAATAATATTCGCGTGTTCCTGAACACGGATCGTTATCCGTATGACAATCTGAACGTTAATTATGATAACAATTCCTTTGCTACGTTGTATGAAATGTTTGCTAAATTCCAAATGTCGTATTACCAAAGAGAGGGGCAACCATTACTCACCCCCATGCAATTTACCACAGCTGCACCGTTGATTGTCATAGATTGCTCAAATCAAAAAGAAGCATTACACTCTAAAGCAGTAGTTCTTCGTGTGGAGTTTGAAACAGCGGCAAACATAGCTGCCAATACGACAGCATACTGTGTTATACTCCACGATCGTTTAGTTACATACAACGCGTTAACCAAAGCAGTACGACAGTTGTAATATAATGTCCGTCATAGTGGATGTACAAGGGTTTAAAATTTCAAAAGCTCTTATACCAAAAGAACTCGCCATTTATAATGGGAAACAAATTGCCCATTTTATTTTTAAATCACCGTATCCCTGGCATACGTTAGATGCAGAGAGTCGTCGTCAAGCTACTTGGTTAATGCAAAACCAGCACTGTATTAAATGGGAAGAAGGTTATACACCACCACACCACTTTCGAAGAATGCTCGAGAGATTGATTCACCCAACAGATTCTGTCTATGTCAAGGGCAGAGAGAAAGCAGATTACATCAGAAAATTTGTGACCCAGCTTGTTATTGAACTTGAGAAAAGTCCACCTCTTCCTGCTATGCAACCCGTTTGTTACTTTCATTGTAAATGATTATGTTAGTGTGTTTTGAGTACGGTACACTATTTATATGATACATATATAATGCAATAAGTCTTGTACACATTTTTTAATAAAAAAATAGTAAATAGTCATTCTCGTTTTTTTTTTATTTACATCACACAGTATTTGTGTAGCATATATTCTCTTACTAACGAATTAGTACACAATATTAATATATGTTAAACAACTAAAGGAATAATACAACTTATTATTAATATTAGTTTCATTATGGAGAGAATATATAGGAAAGAAACTAGCAAGTGTCAGTACCCAAACTATTCTTCTTCCGGTTAATATAAATTCATTTGCTTAGCAACCTGCAATAGTTCGCTCAACGCATCAGCATTCTCCAATCCCGGTATTCGCCAATGCCCCCACGCCAATGTGGAACACGTATCACGTAGTCGATATCGTTTGTCATCCTGGGACCTAAAGGCAATTTTGTTTAACATTTCGGTATATATATCACGTAAGGTTGATCGAAACACAAGCATTTTACAAATTACTGTTTTATCAGACCCCTCCGCAACCGCTTTGTAGTCTACTTCCGTCAACACCTTCTGAATAACAACTTTCTTAACACCTTTCGCTTTCTTAACAACTTCATTATCAGCAAGCTTCAGATAGTATTACTTCGATCCAGCACCATAAAAATAATGAATCGCTTTCCCTGCGTACTCATCTTTCATTCGTCCAACGACGGAAGCAGTCGTAGGAATACTATGCAACTCATTATGATAGTTGGAAGTATCATATTCATCTAAATTATTTCGCATGTGTGCATACATACCATCAGTTACTATCTCAACAATCAAAGAATCCGTGTCAGTATAGAGCAACGTGACATTCTTACCATAATGATCTCGTAAGATATAAAAAAATCGATACATTATACTTTTGGAAAGATCTAAAATACTAAATCCGACATAGACGGGATTGTCGTACGTAACTACCTGTTTCGACAATTCCGCCGCAAACAATTTTTCAGTGAATTGAATAAAATTTTTAAATTGCGGTTTTGCAACGTACCGTGCTAGACCTACCCGACGACCGTTATTTTCCCAATGTGTTAACAGTTTAATAACTATTCGTTTATCGACATTTTCCATTGTTTTACCAAACACGCCATTATTCATAATTTTATAGAGATCCTTTTCGAACTTGTTCTGTGCTGTGCTGCGGAGAGCGGTATTAAGGTCTACGTATGGTATTAGCCACGGACTCTGACGAAAGCGTAAAACCCTATGAATACGAGTAACAATTAAGCCATGCTCTATACATTGTTTTAAATAGCGGTAATGTATAACGTAGTTGGTCTTATCACACAGGTTAGGGATTAACTTCTCCTCCTGGGAATGTGGTGCGCAGATCATTTCAGGACAAAACGGATAATCGTTGTGTTCGTTATGCAGATGGTGGGGATAATGTATATCAACCTCCAGTACAAATCCAACATCGGCGTCATCATCAATCTTTAATACGTGAAAGTGATCTATTTCCTCTTGAGGTAACCACATAAACCATCGTGGGCAGGTATTGCTTCATACTCCATCCGTATAAATTCGTGGCATCTAAATATTGTAAAAACACTTTCGGTTGTTTAGGATCATAGTTTGGAACAAACTTGTTATTAGCGATGCTTCTCCGCTTGATACAAGTACTTACTCCACCCCGAATACCTTGTTTAAAAAGTGATACATATCCATAGTCCGTCAGTAATTCTAGCTCTACTTTCGTACATTTCAACATGGCATCCCACGCCAATCCAGGCAAAGTGACATACTGTGCAGGTTCTAACCCATACACACCCATACATAATCTCCTAAAGTTTTCAAATACGTTAGCCAATAACAACACATCTGATTTTAAATAAATATCAGCATAATCACCTAGTGTATTACACTTAAAGTGATCCCACACCAGTAGAATGCGACAGTATTCGTCATAGAAAATATTTGCATCGCGCATTTTATCGTAGAATTTGTCATATGATGGCACCGTGACGTCGTTAAATTTACTAAAGCTGTCTACGTACGCATAAGGAAACTACCTTTTTTTCTCACTAAGTTGAAGTCGGTATCATTACTAAAATATTTCCGTACCTCCATACATTGATCATCTAATAAATTTTGAGATAGAGTATCTAAGGATGCAGCCATGAATCTACATCTATCGACGAAACGTAAATTAATGTATTTCTTTTCCCTGATACCATGACTGTTTACATATTCATCAACAAAATGTGCTTACCAAACGATATATATTTTCACTGTTAACCGGAAGTACGGTAATTTCTTCCGTTTCACTCGCTAACTGTTTAATGAACAGGTAAACATCATAACCACTGAGATTATGTAGAAAAACGGGGAGAAATGTAGGTACCTGATAGTTTAAGTTACACGTTGAATGTGCTGCACCACGATACTTACCAGTAACGTGACAGTGATCTCGTACTTTCGGATTTGTCGGATCGCCCGTAAAGTGCTTGCCGCATTTGTAACAACATACACTGCGTTCATACGTAACCTGCTGTTCATCCGTTAATGGTGTTATTGGAACAATAGCTTTGAAATGTTCATTATATATCCGTTTTACATCACTTTCCAGTCGTCTTATAAATATCTCCCCTGCATTACTCCCCCTATACAGCTCTAACTTAGACCACGTATCGTTTACACTACACTTAATGTAATAACTAAACGAGTATGGTTCGTGTTTACACGTTTTTATTGTGAACGGTATTTCGGGATCTGGTTCAGCCGTATCTACCGGTACTAAGAGCGCTTCAAAATCTGCATATATTACGAATGGTAGAACCATTTGTTTCTGATAGTTCCGAAACGCGAGTATATTTTCCGCGTAGAATTCCCCGGTTATGTCTTTTTTTTGTTTCACGCCCGGTAATTTTGTATATACGAAGTTACAGTCGTGTGACACGTGTCGGGTTAATTGCTCCTCGGATCTAAAATAATACAAGCATGCATCACAAAAATACATTGCTCCGTTCCGCCGAGTTATTTGGTTGCTAAGTAAACGAGAAAAATTTTTTATCCATACATAATGCTGATTATCTGTTTGGTTACTGACTAATAATAATAAATTGACATGAACTGCCTGTTTGACTTTGGTATAATACAGAGGCCCCACTACCTCTGTGACACGCTGACCATCACGATAGGTATCGTCTAACCCATAAACGTTGATGGAAATGTTGTTATTGCTGTCAAACGTTGAAATATTCATCAACTTAACAGGGAACTGTACACCATTCCAGTTGAATAACGTCTGGAAAACAGGGTAAGAAGCTGTGCGTTGTGGTACTCCCGTTGGTGTCATTAGTGCCGATACAACAGCCCATGCAAAGCAGCAATTATCATTATTTTTTACATTGACTATGGCGTGTTTATGTGCGATTTCGGCGGGAACAGCCATATAGGATGAACCAGTGGTGGGAGAAAATTTAAGCAGGTTTACCTCTATATACACGAATTGCACCAGGGATCACCCTAAAACAGTTGTTACTAATCGATTACACCATGACTCACACTTACCAAAATCTTTATGCTGAAATTCGGATTGCTTTGCATCCAATATTTCACTTATTCTTTGGAAATACTCTTCTACCACCATCCCTATACTTAGAATATCATACTTAGTCTGAAAGAATTTCAGTTCTGTGCTTTCCCTACTGTTCAAAAAGTATAAACCAAACAGCTCAACATTACATTTTAATGAGTAGTGTTTCTGCAACTGATTTTGTACTACCTTCAATACGTTCCCTTTAACGTCTGCCATAAAGGTGGACACATCAGTATGAGTATTGCATGGTGACAGGCGGTACGACAAAATGCGTTGTTTAAACGCATTTCGAATCACTTCAACCCCAGTATCGACAAGCAAACATACATTTGCTTTATGCCTATTGCTTCTGAGGTGTCCTTGGAATGCATACCTAGGTACATCCATTGAACAATCTGTGCAGTGCACACTCTCACCACTTTTTTCGGTTGTACCGGTTCATCGCGTTGGTCAGACTTTCGCTTCCTTGAGTTGCTCAACCCTGATGGTCCGGGTTTCGCATTATCCTTCGCATAGTTTACCCCAGATGGTCCTGGTTGCACAAAGGAATCAGTAACATGTCCATGTACTGCTTGGTTATCGTCGGAAGCGATTCCTTGCACCACATTGCTCCCTGTGGTTTGGTTTTGTAACGAAACCTCCTGCATGCCAGATGGTGGAGTAGATACTGACATCCAGCATGCTGTTTTTTGATGTCTCAGTAAAGAATCCTTTCGAGAAAATTTTTTCTGCAACAAGGAAAGAATAATAACTATATGCTGAAGTGTAGGTTGATGTGAATCAGGGCACTATACGTGTTGGATAGGAAGGGTAGCCGGGAGAGATGCAATACGAAACTAACACTTACTATTCTTTGAAGACATGATGTAACACCGCTTTATAAGACTTGAAACTTTACTTGGTGGCGCATAAAGACGGACTGACACTGTAGTGGAACCGCTCCGTCTTAAATACAAAATTTGAAGTGTTGGGGGAGTGGGGGGAAGTGGAATGAGGAGCAGAAGTGGTGAATCCGGACTCCCCCTCCCCCAAATAACCTTGAAAAGGGCCTGAAAATCATTTTTTTGTGGGGGTAACACTTATAGTTTGCGAACGGAAAAAAACACACAAATGAGTCATACATCTACTTAAACTAGAGATTACAACAATATAAAAAGGACAAATATGAATTCTCCAGCAACGTCCTCAGCATCTTCTTCATCTGGCATGCCTCAGGGAAGCCTTTTTATACATATTTTCTTAATTCCCGATTTATTTATCTATTGAATATGAGATGTCAGCACCATTACCGATTCGCTACCTCAATTAAAAATATCAATGTTTACATTAGAAAAATTCTTGTTTACTTCTATATATATAAGTTCCAACATAATCCTTCTTACACCACTGAAAATCCTTTTTTTTTTACCTTCCAACCTAAGGTTGCTTTGCTTTAGACAGACAATGCTAACAATAATTATTACTTGTCATTATAAATCATTCATTGTTCAAAAACAATTCATTCATCACTAAAACTTTATTTGGGACAGATTATTAGTTTTTAAAGAAAAATTTGTTTATAAAAAATGAATTATTATACCATTGAAGAAAAAGTAAAATTTATTGAATGCCATTACTCTGGCAATTCACTCAGAAATATCAGAGCTTTGTACTCGGCTAGTTATCAAAACCGGTAAATTCTAAGTGCAGAAACAATTTTTCTTCTTGTTTATAACAGACTTATTTTATTTGTGCTCCTTATTGTATTTATCCTGACACTTACAAGGCTTATTGACGTTACCGGTTACGAAAAAGCCCTTAAGTTGTTCCTAATTTTTCTCGAAAACGGATGAACCAAATTGTAACATAAGAAGCAGCCTTTTTTCCTTAAGAAGTTTTACATTTGACATTTTACTGTAAAATAATTAGGGGAGTCAATATTTACAACAGTTTATTTTAACATGGGTATTCCCTATGTCTAGAAATTCAAGAGAATAGAGTATAAAAGTTTATGCAAGCAGCTTTTTTTTCTATACCTGTTTGTTGATGCGATGCATTATTTAGCGGTAAAAATCCTAAGGTGAAATTTTTTTTAATGTTAATTCAACTTGTTTTTCCATATCTGAATAACAATTAGTTTTATAAGAAAAGGTGTGAACATATTTTTAAAGAAAATTTACTTCTACATAACTTCTGTTTATCAAGATCTGTAATATAACGTAGGGCAAGTCTACAAATAATTAAGTATGAGTGAAAAAAACAATGATTAAACAATAGTATTGGAATCTTTTAAGTTATTTCTTTTTTATTTATACCAAATTTCAACTTACTTACTGCATTACGTGTTTACTTAGATACCTTTATAAATAAATATACACCTTAAACACACTACTGTTTTGCTGTTTCATATAATAAATAAATTCAATTCTCATTATCATACCTATTTACGTAACTAATAAGTATTAAATCTTGTTTACGAATTCTACTGCAATATTTGACTACTACAATGTATACGAAGGTTACCTGTCTCGACTACATCCCGCAATACGTCTCATATTCGCTTGACTGCTAAAAGTTGTTTATTACTTTGTATTACGCATACATTTTTTTAATACTTGTAGTTGATCTAGGTCACTGCCAGACACCTCTAACCAATCACAAAGCAGCTCCACCCGTTTTCAAAGTCACTTCTGAGTGTGTTTATCGCTGCTAACATGTGTGACCTAAACTTTTATTATCCTCAGTATTTGATAAACGCCTAATATAATTTATGTCTTTCTTTCTACATGAATTAAATATATAATTTGTACATGTCTTTCTTTCTACATGAATTAAATATATTAACATATCGTTTTCTTTTATTTTGGTAAAAAAAGTGAGGGTGAGCAAAAAAGCATACAAGTGGACAAAAAACATACAAGTGGGCAAAAACATACAAGTGGGCAAAAAAACATACAAGTGGGGTATAGAGTAGCAACCAGGTCACACGGATGTTCTTGTAATTGTGGAACAGGAAAGCGTGGTTTGTGGTGATGATAGGTCTAACGGATGGCCTTGTAATTGTGGAACAGGAAAGCGGGGTTTGTGACCTTGATTTTGTGGTAATGATATGTAATTAGGTCGCACGGATGGCCTTGTAATTGTGGAACAAGAAAGCGGGGTTTGCGACCTTGGTTTTGTGGTAATGATATGTGATTAGATCACACATTGCGCTTTTTTGACCTTCGTACGGTGGGGACCTTGGTTTTGTGGCAACCTTGGAAATGTGGGACCTTGGAAATGTGGTGTGTCCCAGAAGTCTCCAATCTTACCTACCCAGATGAATGTACTTTTCATAAAAATGGGACGGTAAATTGTCATAATTTTTATTATTATGCAGATGAAAATCTTCATTTGTTTAGAACCACTTCCCAAGAGAAATGGCCAATAAACGTCTGTTATCGGTCCCTACTTTTTTAACAGGATATTAACTGGTGCTGTGTTTCTAGATTTTCTTCAAAATTATTTAAGGTAATTTTTGCAAAATGTACCACAACATGTTTTAAATAATATGTGGTACCAACACGACGGTGCTACGGTGCATTATGTGTTACCTGTTCGTCAATGGTTGAGTGAACAGTTCCAACATAGATGGATACGTAGAGGAAGCTCGGTACATAGGCCTGCCAGATCACCGGACCTAACTCCCTGTGATTTTTTTCTGTGGGGATATGTTAAAAGCAAAGTGTACAACCAACCAGCGACTACTAAAGAAGATATGAAAGTGAGAATAAGAGAGGCATTTAACTCCATTTCACCAAATATGCTGACATAAGTTAGGGATTCAATAAGAAATCGGGCACTAAAATGCTATGAACACATTGGGAGACATTTCGAACAATTATTGAAATAATTATTTTTTCAAGATCAATTAATTTGTTTATTTTGGTTTTATGTTTATTAAATATTAAATGTAGGTACTTACATATGTATTCATTATTACGTATGACTATCGATATATTTTTTATTTTTAGGTTTTTACCTATTAATTAGTAATACTAGTTACCACAATTTGATGTCATTAGAAAGCTTATTAAATAATGTGTGTATATATATATATATATATATATATATATATATATATATATATATATATATATATATATATATATATATATATATATATATATATATATATATATATATATATATATATATATATATATATATATATATATGATCAATAAGCTAAATATACCAAAAATAGTGTATGGCATTCAAAACACTTATAATCTATAAACAAATTTAGTCCGTTCCTTCGTGTTTTTCACTCTGGATTTAGCCTCTACCCATGTTGTTCCTCTTTTATCCAATATTTCCCCTATCACTTTTTACCACGTCTTCCTTAGTCTGTCTCTTTTTCTTTTATTAATTATTTTTGCGTCCCACACATTGTTCAACGGCCTTGTCTCTCTCACTCTTTATAGGTGTCCCCACCAACTTATATGTTTTACTCCTATATTTCGTAATTGGTCCTTTTTTGTTACGCCTTGCACGAGTCATAGATATTTCATTTTCGCTACTTGTAAGCTACTCTCGTGCCTTTATGTCAATATCCAAGGCTTACTTCCAAAAGTTAGTATTGGTCAACAACTTTACATACTCTTAATTTGGTTGTTGTTGATACTTCTTTTTGATTTATAAAGCTATTACTTAAATCGTGATAGATATTTAGTGCCCTTTAACTTTCTTGTATATTTCTACATCATGTCTACCAATACTTTCGATATTAATTCCTAAATATGTAACCGTACCCAACTGTTGTATCTGTTTCTGCCCCATTTCAATTTTAATCTTTTGTTCATTTACTGTCATAACCGTTGCTTTCTCTAAATTCTTCACACCAAATTCTTCAAGTATATTTTTCCAAATTTTTAACATTTTTTTGCAAATCTTGTTTCTCCGCCATTACTACCACGTCATCTGCGTAAGCTCCTTCTTACATTGTAATTCTTTGTAGTTTTCTGTATCCCTCTGTGGTAAGAAAAGCCGGTGATTTCAAATTTTTCATAATAACATGATTAGTATTGTTCGTGTAAATACTCTTAACGTCGTTTATTAATTTTGGTTCTATACCCCTCTTTACTAGACTTTCTCACACATTATCCCTTGAGACCCTATCAAACGCCTTTCCTAATTTTTTAAAGACAAACATTGTTTCCGTTTTATTGTATGGATTTCTCGAATATTTGTTTGATCGTAAATACGTGTTCATACGAATTTCTACCTTTTAAGAGCCCACACTGTGCCAAGTTCAAAGTACTTTCTACCTGTGCTCTTAGTTCCTTGTCCAGTACTGTTTCATATACTTCCATCCCCTATAATTTTTGCATAGTTTTCTGTCTCCTGCTTTATAAATAGGTAACAGTAACGCAACGTCCTAGTCTTTAGGTATCTTTTTTAACTGCCAGCTTGTATTGCATATTTCGGTAAGGAATTCTATTACTTTTTCTCCCAAATTACTTAAAACTTCTGACGTGATATTATCGTTACCCAGCGCTTTACCACTTTTCAGTCACCTCATTGCTAATATTCAGTGTTCTTCTCTATTTTCTATTATGCTTAATTCCGACTCGTTTAATAGTGTCTTGGGGTATTCTTTCCATCTTTCCATTACCTTAACCTACTCTGTTACTATTTCCCCTCTTTCATTTTTAATACGTATTTCTTCATGTTTCTTGCCTTGTGGTAACATTTTAATTATCTTAAAGAATAGTTTCTGATTACCATTGCTATCATTCTCCAATTTATTCGCAAACTCCGTCCAACTGTTTTTTTTACTTTTTTTATCATGCCTTTTACACGTTTTCTTTGTTGTTAGAATTTCTCATAATTTTCTATTACTCTATTTCTAAGTAAATTTTCCATGCCTGTTTTTCTCTTTTACTTGTTCGCTAATTTCCCGCCTGCACCACGCTGTTTGTTTGCTGTTATTATTATTCTTACACACTCCACAGACTTATTTAGTGTATTTTGTTAATATGCCCCTGAAATAATTCCATAGTGGTTCCAGGCTACCAATCCCCTCCCCACGCTGCATTTTTGTATATTTGCACCTACTAATTGTTTGTATTTGTATGATATTTGCATGTTTTTTAGTCTATACGATCTTATTGTACCACACTCTACTTTTTTTTCATTTTTCTTTTAGATTTTCTACTTTGGTATTTTTATTTTCATTGTTTATCACTGACATCAACAGGAAATGATTACTTCCTATTTCGTGACCTCAGTTAACTCTAGTGTCCATTGCCTTTATTCTATTAGCTTTTTCTACTACTATGTAGTCAATGATTGACTTTTCTCCTCTACTTTTTACTTCACGTGTATAATTGTGCATTTCTTTGTGTTGAAACCATGTATTGAATATTATTAGATTATTTATTAAGCAAAAGTCTAACAGCCGTGTACCGTTGTTGTTTCTTATATCTTCGCCTTTTTTTCCACTTGTATACATTTTTAAACAAATCTTTGTGTACTACGCATCCTACTCCTGTCGCCGCTCGTTCCTTCATTTCAACCCCGCTATATAATATTACATACCTATTTTTTAATGTCATTTTTCCTTTCCCTTTTTTCTTTATCTCTGTTAACCCTAAAATTACACCTGATCTTTCGAACTCCTCTTCAAAATCACTTTCTTTGCCGTTTTACTTTTTCAATTCTACCAAGCTTTGCCTTTGCCGTTACCATTCTGTACACGTTTATCTAATTTATCTGTTTTTTTCCAAGCAGCCTTTGTTCTTTTCTTTAGCTATGCTAGTCTTGTATCTTCTTCCGGCGATCTATTACTAGCTGTTCTTTTGTTTGATGTATTAATTATTTCTTGTTCTGTTTCCCTATCATTTTCGTCGTCTCGTTTCTCATTTTTGTATACTTTTATCGTTCATTATTAGTTTATTATGCTTAATTACTTCTTTACACCCTTTCGCTCTTGCTTCTTTTAGCATTAGAATTACGTTTCTTCTTTCCTCTTTACTTCCTTCGTGTAATCCTCATTAATCCACGTATTTGATCCTTTTAGATATTGTGCGTTTCTATAACTTGATTATAACTGGTCTTGGCCCTTTCTGTTAGTATTTTCCAATCCTTATTCCTTCAAAACCTGTGTGTACAGCAAGATTAACTCAAATTCTTTTTAATACTTCACTCAGCTTCTGTTGTACTATTACATCCCCTTCGGACTACTAAATGCTTTTTTCTTATATATTTTTCCAGTACTTCAATTCTTCCTTCCTGTTTTATAATTATCTCTTTTAATTGATTACTCTCTTCTTTATTTTTTAACCTTTCATCCATATTAATTAATCTCTCCTCAATTCGCGCAAACATTTCCTCTATTCTCTCCATCCTGTACAGCGATGAAGGTTTTGACCCGATTCACCACCTCATAAGACCGGCCCTTCTCCGTGCAGTATTTATTTACTTTAGCTGTAGTACCGCAATTATACCAAGTAACATGTGTTGCCTACCCTTAAATATTTTAGCGCGGGGTTTAATTAATTTATTTTTATTCCTTATCTCTCATCTAACTGTTTCATACAATTTCCAGCCTTATTTGTAAATATATTAAGCTCAACTAAGCTTATGTATTACATAAATTTATTCACTAATTCAATAAAATATTGTTGCATCTCGATTATCCACAATTATTACCACTTAGAATTTCTTTTCCAATAGCATTCCAAAGTTTTGTTAACTCGACACCGCCTTATTTAGATTGTTGTAATGGAGCACCAAAACACACGTGTATGAATGTTTACATTTACATCTTTAAAATATATATTTACCAATTTGGTTAGATATCATTAAGTGACCCTTAGGCCGTTTTAAATTTTCTATACAGCGACTAATAGATTTAAATGGCCTTGTTTAACTTACTTGATAACAATAAAATTTGTTTAATAGAATCCATAATGGCTCACGATCAGATTTTTGACCGTCTCGCGTACATTTTTTTTGTAGATCTTACCTTTACGGGTGTAGTAATATTACGAATTAACAATGACAAGTCAAAAAAGTTACTTTTAGATGGTCTTGTCAATTTTTATATGTTTATGGTTTTCTTTTAAGCGTAAAACAACATTAATTTCTGAATAATTTGCTAGGACTACTGTGAATTTCTTATCTAGAAATTTTTATATAATTTAGATATCCTAATATACATGAACTAGGTTTTTTCCGTATCAATTATATTAATTTTTAATCAATTCCGTATCAAATCCTATTGAATCCACCCTCAAAAGTAGTCTCCATGGAACATATTCTCGCAAAAATAACATAGTAGGTAACTGTTATGTGTAAAGTTAACATGCAATTTTGATTTACCAAAACACGGCATATGGAGCGCTGTTTAATTTGCTTAAATTCTTTTTATATTAATTTTATTGACAAGTGCTGCCTCTATATGTAACCTCCAAACTAAGATAAATTAACGTTTGAGCAGTGGCGGTTCGTTATCTTTTACAAATTCTGAATTCAATGTTAAACTCATTATTGATATAGATATAATGTATTCTTCGTTTAAAATTTATTTAACCGTTTTGGATATTAATTCATAAATTGTTTTAGGCTTAAATATATACTTCATGTTATATTTACACAAAATGTCTTAATAGTTGGAATTAATTTTCAGCCCTATATTCTTGAGTATATAAATTTCCTTTGTGGGATTCATGTTCAAATACGAATTAACTCAACGTATATTTTGCCAATTTAATGATAAACATAAAACTTTCTTTGCAAATAACTTAATGCTTAATAAGAAATTTAATTCTCAATTTAAATAACAAAGAAAATTGTAACACAAACATTTTTCACCTCACCATGTAAATTTTTATGCGAGTTAATTTAATCTTATTGAACTGACCTTTTGATAAAATCACAATTTTTCGAATCCTGAAAGCTGCTGATTTTGCGCATATCGTAATATTTTTTGTAATGCGCCAAAATAACTTCTGGAAATAGAACTCTCCGGCAAGGTGGCTCACGTCAAAATAGCTCTAAGTAAGACAACTGAAAAAATGTTTTGTGGTACAAAAGCCAATTGCATTAAAGAAGTTGTAAACGTGTAATAATGGTGTAAAGCGTTCTCAATACAAATCGTTAAAATAACTAGAGACACCAACCACTCAATAAAAGATAATGCTTCTGACTCAGTAGCTAGATTAAATCGGGCCAAGTTCATGCTTTTTGTTTGCTTAATTACCAACAAATTTCTGCTTAGTTATTTTCATCTAACGTCAATATAGTAACTTCAATGTAACAATAATAAAAGTTATCTCGGACGCCAAATTATTTTTTATTACGCTCGGGATAGCTAAACCGAGGATACCCATAAAGACTTCTCCAAAATGTCAAAATAAAAGATATACAAACTATGTTTATTGAGCATTTAAATTTAGGATTATATAAAATAAATCTTAAAACTAGTGTTAATAGCCTTATACTAATAAATCATTGGGGTATAAATACCTGTTGTAGAATTTTTTTACAACTCTTTGAGAACCTCTGTTATCAAAAGGAATGCGGAAATGTAAACCATAGATAAGGCAATCTTCGTACCAATGTTGCGCAATATGTCGTAATTTCAATGTTTTATGTTGTAAACCATGCCAAAGTTGAATTTACACCTTACAAATTTATATTCATTGAAATTTGAATAATCCAGAATTTATTGCATTCTCTTGAAGGTTTAAATAAAAGGTGTGATATAAATTTAGATCTAAATTCAATTCAAAATATAATCATAAAATAAAAGTACCCGAAAATGGTAAAAGTATAAGTATAAGTATATGTAGAAGTGTCTGCAAAAAGCAAATGTTTCAGATTTTAATATAATACGAGTTAAAGGTGTTTTACCATTAAATCAATGGCACTTTAGGCAAAATATAGGTGGAAACAAAAAATGCCTTCTTGCTTAAAACAACGTACACCAAGGATGCTCACAATGCGCGAAATATGTGCAGAAAATAATTCCGCGATATGAAGTATAAACCTTTAAGAAAATATGCAACTTAAGTTACACCAATGCAAATTAAGTTGCCTATCACAAACTTATAAAATAAATCATTAATAATATCAAAAACCCCCTTTTTATTTATTTTACAACTAAATGAACGAAGAATGTAAAAGATTCGTTACAAAGTACGAAATTCGCTTTAATCCAAAAAAGTTTTTTATATAGTTAACCCTCCTAATACCGAATGAATTTTAGAACGCTGGGGTAACGTGTACGTCACTTACACGACAAACCATTTTTTGAGTTATTTTCCTTAGGACTACTTTAACGTGCGCTGTTTTGTCGGAGACACTTATGCAGGTTATTTTGTAATGGGTATTTTGTAAGCGCCATGTCTTTAAAGGCTATTTTGTCGCAATTAAAAAAAAAAGTTTTTTTTCAAATATTTGTTAGCGATTGATTTTAAACAAAAATAAAAGTATTTCAAATACTTGGAAATTAAACCAAAATGGTATTACAAAAGTAACATACTACATTAAAAATTGAAAAATGATATAATATACCATGGGTTATATGTGAAATGATAAAATTTGATACATATTTTCGAAGTAACTGGAAGTGATACATGATTAAAAATATTTCAGAACAAGAAGGCATATGTTAAAAGATACGTGTACAAAAATTTATTAGTATTGTTAAGCTGTTTCTGAGATGTAGCTAATGGATGCGTCAACTGAGTAGCCAGACATGAGAGTCCCGACAAAATAGCTCGCTGACAAAATGGACTATCTTGATGGATCTTGAGAAACTCGTCCTCACCAAAGTAATCCCAAGTAAAATAACTCAAAAAATGTTTTGTAGTGCAAATTTTACATTAAAATATAAAATTTGCCTTTATCAAAGATAAACTATCTGAGACAAGTGTAAGTATTCGATACTGGGAATTCTCCTATATAATTTAAAAAATTCCTAAGACGAGGTGACGTGCGCTCAGGGCCCGTAATTTCTTTTGGGTGCAAAGTAATTGTGAAATTAAGTTTTTAAAAATTTACCAATTTACCTATTATCTTAGCTGAGAAAGTTTATTTCTGATTTAGTTCGTATTATTTTAATGGGATTGAGTTTTATACGACAAACATTTTTTGAGTTGTTTTGCTGGGGGGGGGGGGGTAGTGTGACGTGGCCTCTTTCGACGGAAAGCTTCTTTGTTCGGATCTATTTTATTATGGGTCATTATGTATTTAATCTGTTATTACGTGCTATTTGAAGCTCCACGGGCCAATGTGGTAAAAAGATATGCATCATGTCATGGCCAAGAACGTCTTAAGATCTATTTATGTGTGCGGAGCCTTGCAGAGTAAAGGTTACATGCATATCTTCGATGGTGTAATACAGGCAGTTCTACTAATACATGCAAAATTTTTATTTTTTTAAAACTAATAAATTAACATTAGACTCAAATACTAATGACTGATTAATTTCAGATATTATCAAAATGCATATTTCTCTATATTCCTTAATTGTGAGGGAGTCAATTCCACGTGAACTTGATAGAGAATTTTATGAAGTTAGTAAAACTTATGACGAATGTTGTAATTATATTGGTACTGATCGAGAACTGGCCTCCAGTATCCCACTATTGAAATGTTATCAATACTTAGAAAGTTCCGACAATTTCACACTAGAAAATATTGTAAAGGCTTGTACCTTAGCATGGTGTTTTGAAATGGTAAATATTATTTTTTTTTTAATTTATGTAGTCATTCTTCTACGTTTACAGATCGCAGCAGCATTTATTTTAGAAGATGATATAATGGATAGAAGTACAGTACGTTGGAAAAAATTGTGTTGGCACAAAAAACCAGAGATTGGTTTAACGTCTTTAATCCATATAAAACAATTGCGTATGTCTGCATTTAGAATATTTAAAAAATATTTTAAGGGGCATCCGTTTTACACACAATTATTGAATTTACTTTGCGATATAAGCTTTAAAACGGCTTTAGGCCAATCTTTTGATATAAATGCAGCAAGCGAACTAAGAAAAAATTCCAAATTAAACTTTTATACTATGAGTATGTATAAGTCAATTGTGGATTATAAAACTGGATATATCATGTACAAAATTCCTATTCTTGCGGCATTATACCTCACTCAAATTGATAATTCGACAACACACAGTGACTGCATAACAATTATGGATAAACTATCTATTTATGTGCAGGCACATGTAGGTCCAAGTAAAAAAACTATGTTTCAGTAATTACATTACTGTTTTTTTTTTATATTAATGTAGATTTTGTTTCAGAATGATGTGTTGGATGTGTTTGGTAGCTATGAAAATTTTGGTAGAGTAGGAAATGACATTGAGAATGGTAAATGCACATGGCTGATAGTAACTGCCCTTTTACATGCCAATGGTACTCAATTAAAACTGCTGAAGAAACATTATGGTAGGGACGAATTATCTTCTAAACAAATAATTTTGGATGTGTACAATGAATTGAAGCTTCTTAAAAAATTTTCGGAGTACAAAAGTAACCTACTGGAAGATTTAAAAAATGACATTAATAAATTATCTTACGAACCCCTTCGAACGGCATTTCAAGAACTCACTAAACAATACGTTGAAACGTCTGAAGATTTTGTTCAAGATTAATTAAATTATAGTTAGGATATAACTACATAAAGTTTCTAGAAATAATGGTGATAATAGTAGAAACGGTTATGTGACTGACTTGAAATGTGAATATGGAAAATAGAAGTGATTTATTCCAGTTTTTGACAATTAGCAGATGTTAAACACCTTTATTATCACCACTTTTTTCGTTTGTACCTTAAAAGCTAACGAATTGTTAAGAATTTCAAGTTGGGGAGCTGCACGCACGTTTTATGTACCTTAGATTGTATTTTGTTTATAGCCGTTTGTTCTTAAGTTGTTAGCGTTAGTACCTGCACGTTTGAAATGATATTAGCACAGCTATTTTTTGTGACTGCGGAAATTATTGTGTCCCTGCCAAATTTTTCAAAATCTATTAATTTGTGCCTTGTTAGTATCTAATTATACCTATATTAAACATGAAAGCACCCACTTCAAGTCTTTTAAAAGTATTAATTATACATGCAGTTACTCATTGTTCCTGTATTTCTGAGTTGTTTGCTTAATGGAAGTAGGAGAAAGATTGGTTTGTATTAGAAGTAAGGAAAGTTGTATTAGCATGAGAAGAAATACTAAATATATGTACGCGGAT
The DNA here is from genome assembly GCA_036346205.1 of Vesta saturnalis. Taxonomy (NCBI): domain Eukaryota; kingdom Metazoa; phylum Arthropoda; class Insecta; order Coleoptera; family Lampyridae; genus Vesta; species Vesta saturnalis. The sequence goes on along the minus strand of JARFJB010000145.1, from coordinate 2,941,705 downwards.
AGAGAACCTACTTTTAATGAGAAGAGTTAGATAAGACGATTCGACTTATGCTTAAAATAGCGATGATAGCCACTTGCTTAAAAGGCACTTGGCAGCTCCCAAGTATACTGCATCCTTGTCTGTCCTCTGTTTTGTGCAACCTCGCATAAAAAACAAATGAGTATACGCAGCCATGCACAGCTGCAATGGAAGAGCTAGACAAAATGTTCTAGGTGCTCTGAGTAATCAAAACCTTTCCTTCTAAGATTACACAGAAGTTCCAAACACAAAGGCTCACCAACTTGACAGTAGTAGGTTAAATAAACTCTGTTATCTTGATAGAATAAAAACAATATCAATTAGAAGTCTATCGCCAAAACTTAATCACTGTCATCACTGCCAAAGGATGCTGTATATTATATGTGCCACCATCTTATAGGTGAACTGGTTAGGAACGAATTCCCACAGCCCATTTCCGTGCCAAAGAACCAATCTGCTATCCTTCCAGTCAAAAACATTTAGAAAATAATAGTCACAGGTTTGGGTACACGTCATCCCATTAGAACTGCAAAATATAATGAAAATTTAAGGATGTAAACGGAAAAAACGGGCAAATGTTGATTGTTACTATACACCTATGGTTTTGAGGGAAGCAAGACTGAGAAAAGTGCCAGAAGATGATAGTAAGTTTATAATGATCAAATTTTCACACATTAATTTGCATAGCTGCTTTGTAATATCTGCGGCCCACAGTGTCATGTTATATTGTAACTCTAGTACCAAATCCTCTACAGCACACTACGTAATCAGGAAGATAATACGTTCTACATCATCTTGCCTTGATAAAAAAATTTGGCCTCGCTATTTCACTATTGACTCTTTATCATGACAAAGACGAATTGTTCAGACAAAGAGGTAGATACTACCATAACAGACGAAAACAAGATTTGCATTTTAATGTGTGCCAAGTGGGGAAAAGGGGCTAGTTAGTAAGACTAAATTTTGCGTTAATGTGCCTGGTAATAACTTTAACCTTTTAATACAAATATACCGTTTAGAGTATATGGTACAAAATTTATATCGTTATAGAGGTGATAATTTTGAAGTACAAATATAGAAATGTAGGAACAGCTTAGTAACAACAAAAAATAATCGCACGTATAACTCTAAAAGGGTTGGTGGGTGTGTTATAGTGGTCTCAGTACTCTAATCTAAGTAATTTATAACTGTGCCAGTTTTATACACACGCGAAAATTTAGGAAGAATTGCATTTTACAGAGAAAAAATTCTACATATGTTTTACTTTTGTTAAATGTGGTTTTTAAATATCTAGTGTGGAACAACACACGACCGTCGAACCTACAAAGTGGAAATAAAACGAAATCGAATAATTTCAATAATAATAATTTTTTTAGGATAATTATGCCTCTTGTGTAATACGTTCATAATGAAAACAGGCAGCATTGTAAGAACAACAGCAATAATCAATGTCAGATGGACGTTTCTACCATCAAGTCAAGTACGGGTTAACAGACGTATAGATGCCAACTTAAAAAATTTAAAGCCGCACGCTTTTGTAAAATATCGATAATATAGTTTAAACATTTTCAATCTTAGTTAATTAATTTTTAGATTTATCTAGCTTTGCATTAAGAAACTATAAAAAAAAGTTATGCAAATTTCAATTATCTTTAAAAAACGTCTCCACATTTTGCTACAAGTTGATTAGGAATCTTTTGTCGCCAAATTAAGCGTCGTATCAAACAATTGTATAGAACATAGAACATTTTTGATAAGTAACACGCCGCCAGTATAATGTATCAACGAAATGAGGTAGCTCTGTTTATGAATGCTTACTGCACTTGTCAATCTTCACGGAATTTCAGTTTTCTCAAGTTTGTGATTCGAAATTGCTAGGATGCATTAAATAATGTTGTTAATTAGTACTAATGCTACCCCATCTTCTATAACTGCTGTGTAAATTAAATTTCACGGGTAACATAACCTCAATGAAATTCCCAATTATTAGAAATTAACTGCACTAATTACATTTGTCACCTATCTAACCTACCACGTCACATAAACATAAAAAGGGTGAGTGAGCACGGCTGAGAACAGGGCAGTTTTAACTTCGATCGAACGTAGGTCCCTGCCATGCTTAAGACTACTTGCGGTTTTTATTGCACACTCTTAATCAATCCAAAAAGAACCTGGCGTTTTCATGCTCAACGATCCGCGCATCGTGATCTTCGCCGTTTCGGAGTTAGATCTGTTACTGCTTGCATTCAAATAATACAAAGGAGAAGTCATCAGAAGAAGAGCCACAACCTAGCAGCAATCAGGAGCCGCAGTACATACAGAAAGAATAGCACGAAAAACAGAAGTATAAAGAAGAGTCCAGGCCTACGCCAACACTAGAATCAACGTCAGACAGTGGTAACAGTTAATAAAAATTATTTTTACTATTTTATTAATTTAATTAATTTTATTAATTTAACATTTGTTTTCCTCCTTTTCTATTGGGTCTCTGATTTCCAAGCCTTTTTTCCTCGGGGTGTGAGGCTGCACCTCGGCAGAGACCCAGCCTTGCGTGAACACAATTCTCGTTTCTTACTTATCTCCTTTAATTTTACTAACAGTCGTTATGGTGAAGGATGGTCGCCACCGTGCAACACCCACGGTTGTATGACCAACCCACCTTCACCAACATACAACACGCACACATACCCACACAACCTCGCCTCGCCACCACCATCGACAAGAACAAACGCCTTCTCTCACTCATATGCCTCATCCATTTCCACATCATCTACACACCCTTACATTTCTATACGTTCCATCGCCTCCACAAAACCTACTCTAAATCAACACAAAAACTCACACACACACACACACACACACACACACACACACACAAACCCGCACTGCTACCTACACCCGCCCAACCAACTATACCTGTGGAGAGTCCCACGCACACTTCCCCTAATCCAAATCCTACCCGCTCTCAATCCTCGAGATATTACATTCGCAATATCGCTGTAGAACTCCTGAAAATTCCTTAACCTTCCTTGTTTGAACTTAACATTCAACCATAACCACTCCTCTCCCTTGCCGGATGGTACACAGCTTAGGCTGCGACACCACTTCTGCGATCCCACCGTAACCCTATCCCAACTGTCCTCCAACTCTAGTAGTAGACTTCCCTCCTTTCCTGCGTAATTCGTCACGTAGATGAGGACATCCTAGCCAAAGAGATCCGGGGAGCAATCGATCTTCCACACGTGAGCAAGGTAGTTCGCATCTCTTCTACGGCCACGAACACACCCAGATTCCTAGTCCACTTCATGACCCCTTCAAAAGCTATCCTCGAGATCCTCGACTCACGCGGTGTCGTCATGTTCAAGCGACACTACCGTTGCGAACCTTCCCTTATCCCGCAACCTCTCCCCAAATATTGCTCTACCTGCACGCAGGTAGGGCATACCGCTGAGGAGTTACCCGCTCCATCCGTTGCCCCAACTGTGGCAAAAGTCACAGATCCCTTTCATGCAGATCCTCCGCTAACCCAAAGTGTCACAACCGCGGGGAAGCACACCCTTCCTACTACCTTAAGTACCGGAGGCGACGGAACCTTCCAGTTCCCCGTTGAAGATGACAATCCTTGAACCCGTCCTGTCTTCCAAAGAGTCTGACTCGGAAGACACTGCACACCTGAAACCGAGTCCTGACAGCGAGCCCCTCTCTATTAAAAACTTCTTACATGTCCTCACCCACACCCTTCTCAGCATGATTCCCGACTGGCGAAATAGGGTCATTCGAGTCCTAGACTCGCTATCCCGATCCTACTTCCAACAGAGTACCGGTGCCTACGTATCCAGCACGAGGACGGTGGTCTCCGTAATCCGAGTACTCAATCTTTAAGTCCCTCAAAAATGGATATCCTAGCAGAGACCGTTAATGGCAGGGCGTTCGTAGGAAAGGTTCCATACTTAAAACCCCTTACACAAACACAACATACACATTCTTTCTATCACCGAAATAAACTCACAAACAGATGCACACTTAACTTTAACAAATATCACACCTCCCTAAACAATAGCCCCACGGAACGTAATTAAACATTGCTTCCCATCCACACCCTTTCAACTACCTACGCACCTACAGCTTCTCGAATGAGTTGCTGTGACAATGCACTTTCCCACCCCGATCGTCTAACACACAGCCAACATATTTCGAGCACCTAGGTTCCTCAATAATAGACTATATCATTGTTTCAGGATCCATAGCACACTATTTCGATCGTGAGTGCTTTTTAGGCACCACGATCACTTCAGATCATCAACCACTACTGGTCAAAATCAGTTCCACCAGCACCTTCTCAATATAGTCATTAAAGATTTTTCGCAAGCAGACTGAAATGTGTTCTCCGAACACATCTCCAACAATCTTCCAACACCCAGTATTGTAACGACCCAAAATCTGGAGAGATACGTCAGTCGCTTTGAAAGACATCGACATTTCTCGCAAACCGCTCCCACGGTACATATTGAACTGGATCAAAGGGAACAGATGAATTTATACAATCGCCTTAACGCCCTAATCAGACGAGAAGCAATAAATCACGCCGAAGACTCCTGGACCAGATCCACCTCCCAGCTAGACTATAGAAACGGGAAACTCTTCTGTCAACAGTTCGATAGACTGACTAGAAGGAAAGTAAACCCTAAATCCCACGTAACCGACCCACAGGTCAACCTATACGCCTCTGACCAAGGAAAGGACGACTTCTTTGATCTCCGCCCTCATACCATTACCGGATCCCAGAAGATCCCCAATTCGACAACCAATTCAAGGCACTCCTTGAGTCGCCTTGAAGAATTCCGTACCCCTAACCTTCCCAAAATCCAACTCGATAACGAGAATCCCTTCCCGCCCAGGCCAACGCTACTTTAAAAAGGGAAGAAATTCAGCCCCAAGTCATGATGGCCTAAACCGTAAAATCCTCCGGCACCTACCCGACCCAGCCCTACGATTACTCTCCGACATTTGTAACAAATGCTTAGTCATATACGATTTCCCGGTGGACTGGAAATCGGCCTCCATCGTCATGATACCCAAACCTTACTGCGATCTAACCAAACCTTCCTCCTACAGATCCATCTCTTTCCTGAGGGGCTTTGGGAAATGCTTCAAGCAGATTTTAGCCAGGCGACCCTGGAACCACCTTGAGTTTAACGAACTCTTTTCCAACAGCCAATTCGGCTTTCATCCCACCCGAACGTGTCACGATCCCTTGTTGAAGCTGTTTAAGGAGACCACCAGAGCACTCAATTACAGGCAATGCAACCTAGCTGTGTTTCTGGACATTAAGCAAGCATTTGACAAGATCTGGCACGCCGGTCTCCTGCATAAGATCCGCAAACTCAACATGCCCGAACCCTTCTCCATACTCCTACTCTCGTACCTGACTAATCGGTCAGTTCGAGTCAAAGTAGGAAACATCTTCTCCGATCCTTGTCAACCTACCGCAGGCGTACCGCAAGGTTTTGCCTTAGCACCTTTACACTATCCGACATTCCCGAGGTTACACAACTCGGAGTAGTCGTTGCGCAGTTTGCGGATGGCACCTCCTTTTTGGCGGTTAACCGTAACAGCGGAACGGATTCACATCCAACACCCACCGGAACTGTTTCACCTGGGCGAACCGGACATCCTAACTACAACAAAGATAAGTTCCCAAACCTAGCCAATAGCAATGTTTTCCTCACCCTGAATCAAGAAAGACTCCCACTCCAACAACAAGTACTTTACTTAGGAATTCTCTTCACTAGAATACACAGAATACAGACATTATGATCCAAAAATCTAAAAACGTTAATTGTCTTTTTTGAGTTGAAACATGAATCAGTAGTAATATTTTGGTGTTGTTGATGTCGTTAAAAAGGACTTGGAACGAGCTTTCAAAGAAGGTATTACTTGCCATATAACCCCATTTAAAATTATTTTACAATATGGCGGTTATTTTGTAAAATAATTTGAATTATATGAAGTAATAACATTTGAAAGCTCGTTTCAACTCCTTTCAACAACATCAAGAACATAAATATTACTGCTGATTTATGAGTGTCAACCCAAAAACCTTAAAACATTAATTAACGTTTTTGGGTTGAAACTCATGAATCAGCAGTAATAGTTTAAGGTTGTCGATATAGTTGGAAAAAACTTGGAACGAGCTTTCAATTGAGGTATTACTTGCCATATGATCCCGTTTAAATTTATTTTATAATGTGACGGCAGTCCGGGAGATTTTAGACGGGCACTGTATACTCAAAATAGTACGGAGACCAAATAGTAGAACAATAGGTTAGTCAGCTTAAAATATATGCTTCATAAATGGAAATTATTTCATCAAATCTAGTAAAGTTTTTTTATTTCTCGTAATAAACCCAAGAAATTTGTAGTACTTATCCACAATTACGTCAAGATATACAGATAATTTTGTACCATAAGTAACACCAAGATCTTTCAGTATTGTAACCATGAGTCATGATCTTTACTAAAACTTTCATAATTTTTAAATCGTCTGAGTGCAATAGAAACTTAGATTAAAAATCCTTCTGAATATCATTAATAAAAAGATTGGATCCTTGAGGTACATAACCTTGAGACTCGTAGTTATTGTACACAACGAACTATTCTCTATAAAACTAAATACGATTGAACATCGCATAAGAATAAAACCGGAGGAAATTTAAAGTTTAAGGTTTTCCACGCACATCATTTAAAATAAGTACACTTAAAATGCATCCAAATACTTTAGAGAAATTACTAAGTATTGCAATAGGATGGTAATTTGTAATTAATGACTTGTCACCATCGTTATGCACGGGACAGACTTCAACGGATTTCCAGTAAGATGAAAATCCTCCGAAATTTAGAGCTAGATTGAAAATGTGACATAAAAGTTTATATAAAACGTATGCACCAGTCTTTCTATAAGAAGAAGGAACATTATCCAAACCTATGCTTAATTCACCTTGCATCTTCTTTGGGTGCTTTAATGCAAGTGATTCCTCAATTCTGAAGTCACAAAAGTTATGCTTAACATTATCATACATAGGCAAAGCGTTTATTTTGGAAGATAAGGATAACGGTTTAAAGAAATTTGCAAAGGCATTAACTGTGTCAATTGGGTTCCAGAGTTCAATATGATCATTTGTTTTCATAGCACCCGGTATAAGAGAAGAATTCGCTTTATTATTAACAGATGGCTAACATTTTTTTGGATTGTCTTTTAGTTGAAGCTCAATTACATACGGATGATTTAATTTTGCAGCTTTAATAACGCTCCGAGTTTTCCTTCCTTCTTCTACAAATACGCCATGAAATCGTGAGTCACCATTTCCAGCTAACTTTCGAAGTGTGTTTTTTATGTTTAAGCTTTTGACGAATATTAGCCGTAAACGTCATTAAATTTTTTATAACCCATTAAATTCTTAATAAAATTGAAGAAAATTTTAATTTTCTTCAATACATATTAGTTACGTTATTGTATTATTATATGTATAGTTGATTTATTATTTAATAAATAATCTAAAAAGTGAACGTTGGAATATAATTTGTCGCAGAAACATCAATACAATACATTTTTGGCAAAACATTCTAAGCCAGACTGTACATTTTCCCCCCTTTAGAGAAACTGAATCTTAAATATCCAATAATATATTACATAATAAGGGCGGTAAGTAGCCTATTACGCATGAGTCAATTTTTACGAAACGACCGAATGCCGTAATTGTACGAATGCGCAATAGGCATTACCACCCGAATTTTGTACCATGTTTTTTATACCTATAGAGTATAAGAGGGGTGAAACACGAGTAATACGTAACTATCACTCTGTAAGATTCTAATTGTCGTTGAACGTTTTCTACGCGTATCTAATGTTATACCGAACGATTCTGTAAAATTAAATACCGTTTAAATGTATTACAGGATTTTATGGTATATTTTAATTTCCACATTAAAAGCTATTGCTAAAATTCAAACTAAAATAAAAGAACTCGTGCCGCCACTGGTTTTGTTGAAACCCTTGATATGAAAAAAATTAATCCCAGCTTATGTATGGTTAATGTTATGGTTCTAAGGTAACAATAAACTTAAATTCACTAAAAACTGAGAGTTAAATTTAGCACTTATAGTTTTTTGTATTTCGAACTATTAAAATTTATTGAAACATTTTTACAGTTTACGGTAATGGACTACGCTTTTTAACACAGAAATAAATGACATAGACTTATATACGAGTTCTGATGTTGACGAACCCCCTTAATTATGAATGGTAGGTCCGAGTTTACTGCTTTCAATAGATTCTTTATAATGAATTGTAGTGGTAGTTGAGACTTTATTAAACACGGAAGTAACGTAAATGTAGTGAAGATCTTGTTATATTGCAATTCAAAATATGTTTAATATGTGTTATTTAATAAATACTAAAATTGTCGTATCTATCACATTTATGGAATAATTAATTTATTTAAAGTTAGTATTATTTCAATACAAATTATAAAAATAACAATATAAAGAATTAATGCACAAATCAATCGTTTTCAATCTAAGGTCTAAAGCTAAATTATTTTATATTGTGCAATATCAGGTTTAAGTTTCTACTGTTTTACGTAATGAACTATAAAGTTCCACAATTTCTTTCATATATTTGTTTCTCAACCCTTTTCAATACAAAATGTATCACGATAAAAAAGTATTTAAGTAAAATAATAAGTAGTTATAATAACAAATCATGAAAGTAAAACAGGAAACTTTAAAATATCTGTTAATGGTAAGTATAACATCAACATGTCCGTTCATTAAACGTATTTTCTGTTTATAAATTGCTTCCAAACATCCAATTTGTCAATTTTTTTGAAAGCTACTTTATGCTTCTTGTTTTTGTTTGTAATATGTGAGAAGATTATTTTGGAAGGTAACCATTTTCTTGTGCAATTTGTTTTGTAATTGATAATTCTTTATTGAAAACTGTTTAGTTTAATGGTAATGACATTCGTTTTGAATTGTAATGTTTATATGTGTAGGTTTTCTGAATATGGAGAAATCAAACTCGTTATGTGTATTAATTTTCGTTTCAATTTAGAAAATTAATGGCTTCATTTTGTTTTTTCTTTAGTGTAAATTTTGTGCTAAGATGTAAATTCTGTTAACATTAATCAAGAACTGATCAGTAAACTCTGATGCTTTATCAAAACATGCTAAAACGTAATCAACATAACGACACCAGAATACGATCTTAGCAGACACATTAAATTCTGAATTATTCAGAAATATATTAGCAAAAATGGACTGCCTATAGATAAATCACTTTTTATTTGTAGATAAGTCTTATTATTGAATGTAAAATAATTTTGGTTAACACAGAGATCACATAATGGAACCTACTCCATTCTTATAACTTATTCAAAATTATTATTAAATAAAATTTTATTTAGTGAATGCGTACATTCTGGATTGGATATTTTAGAAAACATACTAGATTATGTAATTTAGTTTACTTGCTAAGATATTAATAAGTGCTTGAATGTAAGAAACTACTACTTTAAGGGGCATTTTGGTTTGTGGCTTTTTATGAGTTTGCATGTGTGTGTGTACGAGTGTATGCGTATGTGAGCTAGATTTCAATGATGTTTGGTGCTGATTTATTTACAGGATAATAAGCAAGACAGGTAGATTTGACTTCTTTTTTTGGCCGAAATAACTCATTAGCTTGAGGAGCAGTTGACTTCAAATCCTGTATATGAGTGTTTGAGATCTTACAATGTGGTGCGAACAGGATTAAAAAAATTAATAAATTAAAATGTTTTCTAACAGATCGTTATACTAACTCGAGACCACAAATAATGCCTTTGTCCCAGTCGGTAGTTTAATGTGGGCCGGTTCGTGCCTTTGATTTGCTTAATTACCACAAATTTATGCTATTATTTCCACTTAACATCAATAGATAAAAACTGCAATGTAACACTAATAAGATGATCTCGGACGCCAAGTTATTTTTTAATTATACTCGGAATAACTAAACCGAGGTTTACAATAAAAATTTTATCAAAATGTAAAAAATAAAAAATATACAGACTATGTTTATTAACAGTTAAATTTAGGGTTACATAAAATATATCTTAAAATTAGCCTTAAATTACTAAATTATGGACATAAATACCTGTTCGAAAAATTTTAGTACACAAACTTTTTAATAACCTCTGGTATCTAAACGATTACGGAAATGTAAACCAATGATGATGTCATCTTTGCACCAATATTGCGCAATATCTTGAAATAACAATGCTTTACGTTGTAAACCACCAAAATGGAATTTTTCTTCATGAAATTTTGAATCCAATGTTTATTGAATTCTCTCGAAAGATCAAATAAAAAATTGTGATCAAAATTTAGATCTGCATTGAACGCAAAATTGCTGTCATAAAATGAAAGCGTACGTAAAATAGAATTAAATGTACAAAAAAATAAAATAAAACTAAATCAAAGTGTCAATCAAAGTGCCTTCAAAGAACAAATGCTTTAGATTTCAATATTACGAGTTAAATATCTCTTACCATTAAATCAATGACACTTTTCACAAAATTTAGGTGGAAACTAAAAAAAAGGCTTCCTAAACAACACAACATTCATCAGGAAGTGAAAAAATGGACGCTTTGAATATCTGGTGATATAGCCGTGCGCGAAAAAATTTGCGCAAAGAATTAAGTCAACGATATAGAACTATAAACCCCTAAAAAGATATGCACTTAAGTTACACCAAAATGCAAATTAAGTTGCCTACCACATACTTATAATTCAATAATTAAAAACTTTTTTCTTATATTTACAACTAAATGAACGAAGAACATAAATTACGGTATATTTTAATACAACTCAAAATGGGTTGTTACAATCTATATATCGAAACAGCAGCGAAGTTTGATAGAGGCAGGTAGAGACGTTACGTAATAATAAAAATAATATGTCATCTTTGCTACAACCTAAAATTATTGTCTAGAGTACATGATGTACCCAAATAGAGCAACACTAAAAATTATACATATGGAGTACCCTAATATTTTATGTGGCTAATAAATCCTCTGTAGGTTTTAATTTAACTACAAATGTATAAGGTTGTCAAATGTAAACTCATAAAAAGGCAGAAACCAAATATACCCATTGAAGTAGCAGTTTCTTACATTCAAGCACCTAATAATATCTTATCAAGTAAGTTAAACTACATAATAGCTATCAATTCAAAGTACAAATCAAAATATTCTACTAATAAGCACAACATTGCAACCACCAGATATACATTTGTAAGTTTTGATATTACTGGTATGTTTTCTAAAATATCCCATCCAGAATGTATGCATTCATTAAATACAAATTTATTTAATAATAATTTTGAATTAGTTATAGGAATGGAGTTAGTTCAATTATTTGATCTCTGTGTCAACCAAAATTATTTCACATTAAATAATAAGACTTATCTACAAATAAAAAATGATTTATCTATAGGCAGTCCATTTTTGCTAATATATTCCTTAATAATTCAGAAGAACACATTTTTTAATTAAATGTGTCTGATAAGATCGTATTTTGGTGTCGTTATGTGGATGACGTTATAGCATGTCTTGATAAAGCATCAGATTTTACTGGTCAATTCTTGATTAATGTTAACAAAATTTACATCTTAGCATAAAATTTACACTAAACAAAAAAACAAAATAAAGCCATTAATTTTCTAAATTTAAATAAAAATTAATACACATAACGAGTATGATTTCTCCATATTCAGAAATCCTACACATATAAACATTACAATTCGAAACGAATGTAATTACCACTAAACTGGGCAGTTTTCAATAAAGAAATATCTATTACAAAACAAATTGCACAACAAAATGGTTACATTTCAAATAAAATCGACACAAGTTACAAATCTATAGTACAAATTATCTAACAAAAACATTTACTCAGTTAACACAGAATACAATACATATGAAATTCATATCTTGGAAAAGTTTCTCACATATTACAAAAAAAAAAAACAAGAAGTGTAAAGTAGCTTTCAAATAAATTGACAAATTGGATGTTTTGGAAGCAATTTATAAACAGAAAACACCTTTAATGAACGGACATGTTGATGTTATAGAATTACCATTAAGAGACATTTTAAAGATAGAATTATAATTTATATCAAGTCTCCTGTTTTACCTTCATTATTTGTTATCATAACTACTTGTTGTTATTTTACTTAAACACCTTTTTATCGTGATATATGTTGTATTGAAAAGGGTCGAAAAACAAATAATTATATAAAAGGAATTGTGGAATTATACTGTATTTAGAACATTAGCGCTGTTATTTAAATTTTAGATAAAATTTTATATTTGAGAGTGCATTATGTAATACAGGGTGTCCCAGGATATTGTGATACATTTGAAGCGCTTATAACTTTGAAACCAATTGAGATAGAAGTTTTCTCGGGTATGCTTTATTTATCAAAAAGTTTTATTCTGACTTATAATCAATTTTTTTTCATTTATACAGAGGGTTGGAAAAATTGGCAGTTTTCAATTTAACTTTTTTATTCTTTTTTTAATGGAACACCCTGTGTTCTTCCACTTTCTCAAAATGTATAGTTTGCTATGCTTATAAGAAAAACTAACACAATTATTTAAATTTTTATGGGAACATGTTCGATATAAATAAAAATTCAACAAAACAGAAAACATTTTTAATTACCATAGAAAATACATATCATTATCTTTTCAAACTAAATTGCTGGATGTGTTCCTCATTATTATCAATGCATTTTGAAATCTTATTTCTTTCTTTCTCCTTTGCCCTCTTATACTTTTACATCCCAGTTCCGACCAAGCAAGCCGCTACATAACCTTCAATATTTCAGTACTAGATGGTTTCCTCTGCCGTACTGCCGGTCGCATTTTCGAAATCTAAATCAATTTTTGAAAGCATTTTCCAACATTTCTTGAGTAATGCTTTCAAAAATATTGATTATGTTATTTTTGAGTTGGTCCATAGTGTACGGAACGGGCGAGTAACAACGATCAAGTAGGCTACGTTCTGTCAAATCATTTATTGACATTATTTTCTTGTTGTCTTTATCGCGCACTTTTAATTAAAATGATACACAGATCAAGAAAAAGCAGAAGCTGTACTTCTGTACAATAAAACTAATTCTATAACAATAACCAGAAGGTTTCGCTTGAAGTTTGAAAAAGCGCCTCTATGCAGAAATGCCATCATAAATTGGATCAGGAAGTTTAAAGAGACTGCCGCCTCAATTAAAAGAAAATGCAGATCTATAATCCAACAACATCCAAATTATTTGAATCGCCTGTTGCAAGTAAGCGATATGTTAATACAAAATAATTACCTGATTTCTATCAGAAAAATATCTGCTACTGTAAACATTTCTAAAAGTGAAGTTCAGTTCAAAAATTCTAAACCTTACTCCTTACGAAATCCAAACCTTCCAAAAGCTTCAACCGCGAGATATTGAAAAAAGACTATTGTTGTGTGAGACCTTATTGGGCTTGTTTAACCACAAACCTGGTATTACTGTTATAATGAAGCCGCGAAAAAATTAATAAGAATAATTGTAGAATTTGGGGAAGCTAAAATCTTAGGCGATTCAATGAGTCTAAGGGATATACCAAAAGTGAATGTATGGTGTGCTGTTTCAAAGAAAAATTGTATGGACCATTCTTTTTCGAAAAACTATTACTGGAATTATTTATACGGATATGCTCTGAAACTTTTTTACGCACAGTTGGAACAAGATGGATGGATGAGGTAGAGCGGACCAATAGAATGGCACATTCTCCTGGACTTACTATACCTGATTTTTTATATGGGTTATGTTAAGGATCGCTGTTACTCACCCGTTCCACACACTATCGACCAACTCAAAATAACATAATCAATGTTTTGAAAGAATTACTCAGGAAATGTTGGAAAAGGTTTCAAAATTTGCAGTTTAGATTTCAAAATGCATTGATAATAATGGGGACACATCCAGCAATTTAGTTTGAAAAGATAATAAACGTTGGTATGTATTTTCTATGGTAATTAAAAATGTTTTCTGTTTTGTTGAATTTTTATTTGTATCGAACATGTTCCCATAAAAATTTAAATAATTGTGTTAGTTTTTTTTTATGAGCATAGCAAACTATACATTTTTAGAAAGTGGAAGAATGCTTCTATCGAAAGATACTACAACACACAGGGTGTTCCATTAAAAAAACAGCCAAAAATTTAAATTTAAAACTGAAAATTTTTTCCAACCCTCTGTATAAATGAAAAAAAATTGATTGTAAGTCAGAATAAAACTTTTTGGTAAATAAAGTATACCTGAGAAAACTTCTCGTTTCTATCTCAATTGGTTTAAAAATTATAAGCGCATCAAATGTGTCACAATATCCTGGGACACCCTGTATAGTAGAAACTTAAACTCGATACTGCGCAATATTGGATAATTTAGGTTATGACCTTAGTTTTAAAACGATTTCGTGCATTAATTCTTTATACTGTCATTCGTTAAAATTTGTTTCTGTAACGTTACTAATTGAAATAAAACTAACTTTAAATATATTAATAATTCCATAAATGAGGTAGATACGACATTTATAGTATTTATTAAATAACACATATTAAACATATTTTAATTGTAATATATCAAGATATTCACTACATTTAGGTTACTTCTGTGTTTAATTAAGTCTTATCTGCCACTATAATTTTTACATAGAATCTATTGAAAGCAGTTAACTCGGTCCTACCATTTATAGTTAAGGGGGTTCGTCAATATCAAAACTCGTATATAAGTCTATGTCATTTATTTCAGTGTTAAAAAGCGTAGTCCATTACCGTAAACTGTAAAAATCTTTCAATAAATTTTAATAATCCGAAATACAAAAATATATCAGTACTAAATTTAACTCTCAGTTTTTAGTGAATTTAAGTTTATTGTTACCTTAGAACCATAACATTAACCATACTGGGATTAATTTGTTTAATATCAAGGTTTGTAACAAAACCAGTGGCGGCACTAGTTCTTTTATTTTAGTTCGAATTTTAGCAATAAGTTTTAATGTGGAAATTAAAATAAACCATAAAATCCCGTAATACATTTAAACAGCATTTATTTTTACTGAATCGTTCATTACAACAATAGATACGCGTAGAAAACGTTCAACGTCAATTATAATCTTACTGAGTGGTAGTTACGTATTACTCCTGTTTCACTCCTCTTATACTATATAGGAGTATTAAAAACATGGTACACAATTCGGGTGATAATGCCTATTGCGCATTAGTATAATTACAGCACTCGGTCGTTTCGCTGGTGACCATAAAAATTGACATCGTAATAGGCTACTTACCGCCCTTATTATGTAATATATTATTGGATGTTTAGGATTCAATTTCGTTAAATACTAAAAGGGGGAAAATGTACAGTGTGGCTAAGGATGTTTTGCCAAAAATGTATTAATGTTTCTGCGAGAAATTATATTCCAACGTTCACTTTAAGATTATTTATTAATTAATGAATTAACTATACATATGATAATACAATAGCGCAACTGATATGTGTAAAAGAAAATTAAGACTCAATTTTATTAAGAATTCAAAGGGTTATAAAAAATTGAAAGTCGTTCACTGCTAATATTCATCAAAAGCTTAAACGTAAAAACACACTTCGAAGGTTAGCTGGAAATGTTGACACGATTTCATGGTATTTGTGGAAGAAGGAAGGAAATATGGGAGCGTTATTCAAGCTGCAAAATTAAATCATCCTTGTGTAATTGAGCTTCAACTAAAAGACAATCCAAAAAAATGTTGGTCGTTTGTTAATAATAAAGCAAATTCAACACAAATGATCCTATTGAACTTTGCAACCCTATTGACATAGTTAATGCAAATTTCTTTAAACCGCTGTCCTTATCTTCCAACATAAACGGTTTTCCTACGTATGATAATATTAAGCATACCTTTTATGACTTCAGAGTTGATGAATCACTTGCACTAAAGCACCCAAAGAAAATGCAAGGTAAATTAAGCATAGGTGTGGATAACGTTACTTCTTCTTATAGAAAGACTGGTGAATATGTTTTATATTAACTTTTATGTCACATTTTCAATCTAATTTATTTAGAGGCAAGTGAAAATTTGCTTAAACTCGAAAGTAATTTATGATTGTTAAAGTGCTATCTTATAAGAATTAAACAGTTAAATAACGCTTCAGAGAAAACAGGTAGTGGAATTGTCAATGTCGCTAAAAAGCGTTCACGCAAATTATGTTGGTACTCTCTAGATTAATGTTTTATTGATAGTTTACTTACAAGAATTATAGTCAATACAGCAAACATCAAGGACCCTCTTATTTTTTTACAAAATGCACGAGTTTAAGACTTTTATTATAAAAAATTATGTCATCCATATTGCGACCAATTTACGTGAGTGGTATAATGAAAATGTTTATTATAAATTACGGCAAAAATTAGAGGGCTTCCGGTTGGGCATTACATGAAGTTTTACATTTGAAGGTGAATATTAATAGCTATGTCCCATTTAGAGGTGGTCTTTCAACTTACGTTAAAGTTCCTTAGTTCGTATCAGTAAAGCATGCCGTAGTGAATGTTAAAAATAGCGATGCGTATTGCTTCCTGTGGGCCGTTGTTTCGATATTATATCCCGTGCAACATCATTCAGATACAGTTTACAGTTATCCTCATTTTATGGATGTTTTGAATTATTATTCAATTCCCTTCCCCATTAAATTAGATGATGTAACAAAATTTGAACAGTTAAACAACCTCTCCATTAACTTGTTTTGCATTCAGGGGAAAGTTATCTTACCATTTGTATTAAGTGAAAATCAAAATAGTGTGAGGGAATCTATAAATCTTTCAGTACTTTCTGCTAATTATCTAGCTGCGGGTGATATTAATACAAAAAATAATACTGTTTATCATTTCACGTGGATTAAAGATATGTTCTAAACAACTATCGAATAATGAGCACAAAAAATTCATTTGTTATCGATGTTAGAACTATTTTTCTTCAGATCACGTTCTACAAAAACACATCACTCACTGTCATCAACTTAATCGATGCTCTGTCAAGATACCTACTGAAGCAGAAAAGTTTCTGCAGTTCAAAAATTTCACAAAGGTGCCGTTTGTAATTTATGCAGATTAGAAAGTATTTTGCAAAAGTATACAAATTTAACGGACATCGATAATAAAACTATATTTCACTCCAAACATATGCCCTTCAGCATTGCTTACCACTTGAAGTGTTCATACAATGATTCTTTATCACGATTTATACTTTATAGAGGAAACGATTGCATTCAATGATTTGTTAAAGAGCTTCAAAGTATTGCACATTGGACTACCCAAATAATCAATAAAATAATACCTATGGATACTTTAACTCCCAATCAGGTTGAGCACTTTGAAAGCACCACGATTTTCCACATCTGCGGAAAACCATTTACTGATTATGATATAAACATTAGGGATCATAACCATTTCACTGGTGCATTTCGGGGAGAATCACACCAGAATTGTAACCTAAACTATAAAAACTCCCACATTCTAATAGTCGTGTTTCATAATTTGCCAGGTTATGATTATCATTTCCTCATTCGATAATTGGCTACTGTTCCCGGTGCGATTTCTCTGCTACCCCTAAACAAAGAAAGATATATTTCTTTCACGAAAGTAATACAATGCACTAAAATTAGGTTTAGATTTATTGACTCATTCAGATTTATGAGTAGTAGTATTGAAAAGTTAACTTATAGAGGATCTCGATACGGACATATGGGGTACTGCCTATAAAATAGTGTTCAAGAAGTTCGGAATGGCTAGGAATAAAGGTAAATTAAGCAAAAACTCCCAAAGCGAAATAATAGGAAACTTATTTCCTACGGATACGCCCTTTAAGTGGAAGCCTATTGAAGTCAATAGCGAAGAGGTAGAAGAGATTACGGCGGACGAATTAAGGACAGTAGCGAAAAATATCAATGTTAAAAAAGCAGAAGGACCAGATAGAATTCCCCCAATCATAACAAAACAAATAATAGAAGACTACGCGCTGCTTGTATCGAAAATGCTCACCAACTACATGAAACAAGGCCACTTCCCGAATATATGGAAAGTTGGCAGGGTGGTACTTATCGAAAAACCAAGGAAGAATAATAGCCCAACGACATATAGGCCTATATGCCTAATAAACGGACTAGGCAAAGTATATGAACGATGTCTATGTAAACGAATCATAGGAAATGGAAATGAAAGGAGCCTCCACGAACATCAGTACGGATTCAGGAAGGGCAGGTCGACGATAGATGCATTGACCAAAGTGAAGGAACTGGTCGACGAATCCAACAGAGCGGCTTATCAATACCGGGATCTATGTTTGCTGGTAACAATTGACGTTAGAAATGCCTTTAATTCTGCACCTTGGCCAGGTATAGTTAAAGCACTTGAAGCAAAAAGTATTAGCACCTACTTAGTGAAGACCATACAAAGCTACCTTACAAATAGAGCAATAATTTCTGAAGAAGGAGAAAAAATGTCAATTAACAGGGGGGTTCCACAAGGCTCTATTTTGGGTCCGTTGCTTTGGAACATATACTACGACGACGTATTGAACTTGGAAGTACCGCAAGACGTTTCCTTGATCTGTTACGCGGACGATCTTCCAATTGTAGCCAAAGCACGGACAGAGGAAAAATTAGAACTAGTCGCGAACGAAACCATATCGTTAGTGAAAGACTGGATGGAAAAACATAAACTGGAAATAGCCGAGGAAAAACGGAAGCCGTATCGTTATGGAAAAGGAGAAAAACGCGACCAATAATAATAGAGATAGGTGAAGAAAAAATTACAACATCGAAAAGCCTAAAGTATCTGGGAGTTACATTTTCGGAAAAAATGTCCATGACTTTACACGTAAAAAACGTAACAGAAAAGGCAGAAAAGGTAACATCAAACCTGTACAGAATCATGCCGAATATAAATGGACCCAGCTATTGCAAAAGGAAACTTCTGGGATCAATGGTAGAATGCATCATATTATATGGCTCGATGGTCTGGTCCAACACGATGAATATAAAAAAATACAGAGACCTGCTAATAAAAACATAAAGAAGGGTGGCAATAAGAACAATATCCGCATACCGTACCATTTCGGCTGACGCAGCACTAGTCATCGGCAATATAATTCCGTTAGACCTAATAATAAGAGAGTGCGACAAAATTCATCAAGAAAAAAATGCAGATAAAGAAAAACTACGGGATGACACAATATACAAGTGGAACCAGACGTGGACGACGAGTAAAAAGGGAGAATGGACAAGAAAATTAATACCAAGTCTAACCACATGGCACAAAAGAAGTCACGGCCAAATCAACTACTGGCTCAAGCAATTTTTATCGGGTCACGGTTCATTCCGGAAATATTTACATAAATTTAAAAGAGCTGAAGACGAATTCTGCATATATTGCAAGGATATCGATACTGCAGAACACACGATATTCCACTGTCCGAGATGACAAAATTACAGAAGGAAACGGAAACAGAGATCGGCACAGAGCTCACGAAAGAAAATATCATTGACAAAATGCAAGAAAAAGAAATGTATTGGATAAAAATCGATTCTATGGTTAAAGGCATTATGAATACTAAAGAAACAGAGGAAAGGAGAAGATAAACATTTATAGTGCAAACATCATTGACCTTTAACTTTTCGTTCTATAATGCTACATTATTTATAATTTAAGCTGAGGACCCAATTGTTTTTGGACAAAGAATGTATTTTAGTGATGGTGAATTAATTTTTTTTTTGTGCAAAGAATGTTTTATAGTTTATTTTAGTGTTAGTGTTACTAAGTTCGTTTGGGAGTTTTACTTTTAATTTAGTTTTTTCATTTACATGAACATAAAACCAAACATATGTTGGATCATTATATATATAAAAAACGCAGGCAGTTAAAAAACTAAGCCACTGGACACAGCTACTACTCCAGTGTCTTCCATCTTCATATTCCCGTGGTCAACCTGAAGCATGCCTTTGGTGATTCCAGGTTGCCAGACTCCGTGGATGAGGGGAGGGGTTTTAGTGGGTATGCTCACTCGTGAGAGAAGTGATTCCCACATACCCCCACAGAACGTGGGAAACCTATAAAAGGTTTCCCCTCCTCTAAAAAAAATAAAAAAAAAAAAATAAATAAATAAAAAAAAAAAAGTATTGAAAAGTTGTCGGACTATTTGGAAAATAGTAAAAAAATAATTACCCACGCTACTTGTAACAATGCCGAAAAATTACTAGTTCGCAAGGAAGCGGTTTTCAGTCATCTCACTAATAAGGGAATCAATGATACGAGTTTTGCACATGAAGTTAATGTTTGGAACAAATTTAATATTAAATCGTTAGGGGATTACTCGGATTTGTATCTAAAAACGGACGTTCTACTGTTAACAGACATTTTCGAAAACTTTCGACAAACTTGTTTAAGTACTTACAAACCTGATCCTTGATACAGCCCCCGATTTGGTAAGTACAGTTAGAACTACTTACAGACATTGATATGCTAATGTTTATTGAGAAAGCAATTAGAGGTGGTGTGGCTCAATGTTCTAATAGATATGCTAAGGCTAACAATAAGTACACGGGGGAAAAATTTGATCCCACTTCCGAAAGTGTGTATTTAATGTACTACGACGTAAATAATTTATATGGAGCCACCATGTCAAAATTTCTACCATTTGGCGATTTTTCTTTTATCGTTAATTTTGAAACTTTAGATTTAATAAACTATCACGATGATTCGGAAATTGGCTATACTGTCGAGTGTGATTTAGACTATCCCATAGAATTGCATGAGAGTCACAATGATCTACTACTGGCACCCGAACATATGGTACCACCCGTATCTGATTCCAAAATGAAAAAAATTATTGCTTACGTTGTATCCTAAACATAATTATGTAATTCATTACAGAAATTTGAAAGTATATTTAAAATATGGATTAAAGGTGGTAAAAGTATACCGTATATTATGTTTTAAACAGTCCCCATGATTAAAAAAATATATCGATTTAAATACCACCATTCGCCAGCAGTCTCAAAATGAATTTGATAAAAATTTTTATAAATTAATGATTAATAGCGTTTTTTTGGGAAGCTGATGGATAATGTGCCTAACATAAGGATATACGTTTAGTAACGAAGTGGGAGGGTCGCTATGGTGCTCATGCTCACAAAGCAAAACCAAATTTTCATAGTTGTACAATATTTGATGATATGCTTATCATTCAAATGAATAAGCTAGAAGTATATTTCATTAAACCTACATATACAGGATTCAGTATTTTAGACGTGTCAAAAACTTTCATACAATTTTCATTATGGTTACACACTACCCAAGTTTCATAATAATGCTAAGCTCTTGTACATGGATACGGCTAGCCTCATATACGCCTTTTCAGTTCCCGATATCTGTGAATTCATTAAACAGGACATTGATAAATTCGATACATCTGATGAAAATCATGGCGCAATTATGTTGGTATTTGTAGGACTTTGTGCAAAAGTGTATTCTTACAAGGATTAAAAAGTTGTAAAAACATTCAAAGGGTGAAACAGATCACGATAAATGATCATAAACATGCCTTTTTTTATAATGACGTAATAAGGCGTCTGATAAGATCAAAGAAACATGTGTTTACAATCAAACCGAATAAAGTAGTACTTAATCTTTGTGATGATAAACGATTAGTAAATTTCAATTTCACTGATACTATACCTTGGGGATTTAACTTTACATAACATTTTATACGTCTTCTGTTTCAGAAAACAATTTTATCATTATGAACAGTCTTGAAAACAAATTGCAGGAAGAACTATGGTACAGTAGTGATCAAATCTACAGAAAATACCTAAAGTGTTCTTTGATGTAGAAGTCCTCCCCCAAAAGCTATTTATTTGTACTGAATATATTACAATATATTGTTATTCCTGATGAGTGTTTTTACTGGTGTGCTATAAACTCAAAGTGTGCAAATAAAGATATTATTAAGACATTATTTGATAAAAAACTAAATTAGACAATACCATTAAAATTTTATGAAATTGTGTACCGATAATTTAACTTTTGATGAAGTAGATAGGATCTTGGACGATATGAATGTACTTGGTGACATAACCCTTAAAATATATCTGTACAATTTATTATGGGTTGATGATTCAACAAATGTTAAATCTACCTTAGAAAATATTGCTTGCAAAAGAACCTTTATTCATTATAACTGAATGTATTGAGAAAGAGGCATATTATGCTAACTACACATGCCTCGATATTTTGATTGAAATATTATTAGAACAAAATATCAACTATAAGTTTCAACAGTGGGGAAACGATGAGCATCACAAAATTTATTACTGGATACTAGACAACATCAACAAAGGTGAAACAAATTCAAATTCTTGCTTGGGATAGAGGTGTGGTCCAGATTCGGGGATATCGCCATACAGTAATTTAAGTGATTATATAAATACTTTAGGTTCACTTTATAAGATAATGAAATTTTAAAAACAAATGTAATATTTATATTTAAAAAATAAAATACTATTATTTTTTTGTGCGTTTTATTTCATCTAAGAGCTACATCCTTTTATACAAACTATATAACTAATATAAGCAATTTATTTCAGAAATTACAAGTTAAATGTTATAAAACAATATCATCCTTATTGATAAATGATCTTTCATCCAATCCCCACCACTTTAGGAGTAACTTATTATTCTTGGAGGGAAGCACTTTTTCTACTAGATACACATCAGGATACTTTGTTTTCTGTAATTCATGTTCATAAAACCCTCCCAGGGTAGGTTTCCCCAGCATGTGCATAATGGGGTTAGTAATGCGAACATTCACAATCTTAAATAGTTCACTAGACCAATTTGGTGTGTATCCTTTGGCGAAAATACTTTTAAATTTACTGATTCGTACTATGTCACCCACAGAATATCGATTCCTATCCAATATTTTTATGTGAGTGTAAGCCTCTAGCTTTGTGTGATTACCGACGTCTTTGGGTTAACATTCCGGTAGTTCTATGCTTACGATTGTTATAATCCATTGTTGTGGTTTTAATTGTTTCAATCCATTTGTATTTACCTTGTAGGCTGAATGACTTATATAGAGCACCCTTAATGGTTCTGATAACACGTTCCGCAATTGCAGCCTTCTTTGTGCTATAGGTGGAGTAATGATTGACTCCATAACGCCGCATTAGTTTAGTAAAATGCTTATTGTAGAATTTTTTTCCTGCATCTGTCTGCAAATTGGTAGGTTTCCGTCCTTTTTTGAAGATTGTTTGCATGGCCTTGGTAACTTTTTCACCTGTTTTCGCTTTAAACTGAGGGGTTAATTCCTTGAATTGATGCTAGACATGCGAACGTCCAAATTTGACAAGGGGCATTTTAGTTGTGATATGTTGACATCAATGCATTTGCATTTATACTGTTTAAAAATCGATTGTTTGATTTTTCAATGTATCCATCTTCATATACTTCTTCTACAAGTGATATTATGTCATTTACGACACCTGTGTTTCCCGCTAATTTTTCTACCCGCAATACCTCTAGATCACGAATTAGTTTATGTATATCATTCCAATATTTATATTCAATGAGTCTGTTTGTTAGTTCCTTAAAAAACATAGCTCCACCCCCTTGGTGGTGGGTGATGAAGATAGCAAGGGTTTGATTTTTTTTGTATACTTTTTGCTGCGGCATCCTCGAATTTGCCCACTTACATCATAATCTCGCCTTGCAACATTAGTAACTTCTAAAATAATTCTATAATCTTTTCTATCTTTTGAATTTACTAGATTTAAATTGGGTTCATTCATAATAAGCAGATTATATAAACCTGGAGTCCCTTCATATGTGACACCTTTAATAAACATATCGTTCCCTTTAATTGTAACGGGAGTATTATCAATTGTCCATTTGTCAGTTTTCGTATCATAGTGGATTAATAGCACCTTGAGGATCTCTCATAATAGAGCTAATTCATGATACTGCTCGAGAAATTCTTCTGAGATGGGTTCATTACGGGTAGTAGAATCATCTGTGACACTAAGAGGTTTTTCTTCTTCTTCTTCAGTATTAATCCTTCTACAACAGATGCACCTAAGAAGGATGCTGTACGAAGACTTAGAGGAGGATTTGTTTGAAAAAACGGAAGCTGAGCTAGTGGGCTAGTACCACCCTTTCTTTAATCACATAATAGAGTGAAGCCTGGGGTCCGTTGAACTTGAGCTAGCGGGCTAGTGGGGGTAGTAGCGTGCATTCTTGGAAATGTGAATAGGGGTGGTTTTTTGGGTTTAACATCAATGGGTTTTTTTAAGGTATTTTTTTGTCTGGATCGATTTTATTTACTATTTCAGTTAGAGGATCTATTAGGGGCTTATAAGTACTTTCAAATGTTCTTTCATTATCAACGCGAGCAGTTTTAATACTGTTATATTTCTGCTGTATTGTTTTACGAGCCTGAATAATTTTTTTCTTTAATATCATCTCATTATTATCCTTTGTAGCAAAACAAGTTTACTGAACAGGTACCGGTTTACCTTGAACAGGTAGCTGTTTACACTAAACCGAGAGCTGTTAATACCTAAACAGATCACTTACTACTGAAACTGGCACCGGTTTACCTTGAACAGGTAGCTGTTTACATTAAACCGATAGCTGTTAATACCTAAACAGGTTAGTTGCTACTGCTAAAACAGGTACCGGTTTACCTTGAACAGGTAGCTGTTTACACTAAATCGATAGCTGTTAATACTTAAACAGATCAGTTACTGCTAAACTACTGAAAGCAGTTTAAGGTATTATATATTCATCAAACCTTTTCCCATAGCGACCTTTATTAATTTCAGCATCCTTGTTTATAACAATGAAGCAAAACGGATCTACCCAGCACTTTGAACACATGTCCCGAAGTAATTTCATGGTTAGGGTTGGACTTATATGACCCTTATGCACATGTTTCAGGTTTAATTCATCTTGCTCAAATAATATAATTAGATTCGCATTATCACGAATTGGCTGCTTTGGAATTTTACTGTAAGTTTGACCAAAATAGAAACAATCAATATCGTTATGTCTATCCATAGGCAAATATGCCCTTATGTTATTTTGCTTTTCACAAGCGATATCATCGAAGATAAAAATAGAGTTTGATCTTGCACAATTAGGCTAAATCACATCTTGATTATCACTGAAGGTAAAGTAACCTATATCCCTCATTGGAAGTAAGATTTCCTGTAAAAGTTTGTACTTGTTTTGATTCAATGACTTAGAGTATACGTATACATGTTTAAATTTCAAGCCATTTTTCTCAGTAAGCAGATTGATCATTGCGTTTGTTTTACCGCAATGGGATGGGCTGCATATAAATCCACGTATACTATTGGGAAGTAAATCACCATGTTTGAGTACTAGACTTTTCATCAGTCATGATTTTCAATTGGAAGTTTTTGTTTTTGAGCAACTACTTTCATCGTTAGTGGATGAAATAAAACTAAACGAATAATTATAACATTTTTATTTTATACTAGAAATATACAGTGTATATTAAAATAATTATAATTTTTTCACTTCTTCAGTGAGCGGGCTGTACTGCACAATAGCATCATGAACAATAGGACCATAGACAACGATTTCATTTTCGAAAGGTGTCAGAGATTCCATTTCCAATTTGATGTCCACTGTTGAGTTTTTTAGGGATTCATTTTGTTTAGACCAGTACTGGACATGATTTGAATTCGGAATAGTTCAATAATACGTCTTTATCATCTTCACCATAGTAATCACATCGGAATTTCAAAAAATTGTGATAGGCAGGTATGTATTGGTTAGCACCAAAGTTCAAATGCTTTGCTTCATATGTATAATACTCCGAATTTAGATGTACTTTAAGGTTTCTGATGTTACTGTGATCAAAATTTCCTGCCTTTGCTGACTTTGTGTACCTTTCACCTTGTTGGAGTGCAACAAATATCCAACGTGGTTTTTCCAGTTGTGTCGACGTTTTTATTAGCCGTATGTGTGAGGTTGCTTGTTTTAAAGCAGGTAATCAATATAACTCCCATTGACGAAATGGGACAGTAATGATAGAATTTTTATTGATTCCTTGAAACTGGTTAAGTTTCGCAGCATCACTAAGTGTGGTACTTTTCATTGAATTTTATTTAAGGCTATTGGGGCATCAACTTCGCCATTGTAACAGTTTGTATCGCTTCTAGATCGAATTAAAACCAACTCTTGCGCATATTCACGATTACCTGACGATAATCCTCCATTATTCCAAATATGTGGTTCAATGTTATGCATACTGTAAAAGATTTTTCTCCATTTTGCTCATCGAATTCTACTTGTAATGGTTCTTCATTCTTTGGTGACCATCCCAAATGGCTTAGTGCTTTGTTTTTGCTTGCCGTATAAGAAATATATCCCTTAAGCGTAGATGTTATACCTGGATTTCTACAAACATCCACTTTGACCACCTAACTCATAACGAACTTCTTCGAAAGGAAAGCTTGGGAAATTGATGGTTAAGCTGCATGATTTTCTTTCATCCTGTTTTTTGAGCTGAAGTTTACCTTCTATGTACAGAAAACTATCATAAGTAGCCGTAATTAGATCTTGACTTTGAATTAAGATGCGTATTTCTTCGAAAGGTCCATATTTAGAAGATCCATACGGAAGATAAGTGTGAATATCTAGTTTAATTACATTATCATCAAAATGTACGTTTTGAAAGACATTTAACGATTGTGCCATTGTGAGTGAGAGCTTTTAAACCAATTGACGTTAAAAAGTTTTTCTCTGCAGATGTTAACCTCAATGAGGATTGATGCCTAATTAATGACTTACTGTAGGGATGATGTCTTTTATATGAATTTTTGAACGATGGAATAGGTCCTTGATTAATTCTCAGACCCATGTTCTTTCAGTTCTAAGCGTACTGTGAATGGTTCACTTTCACCAAAGTCTATTAATTCACCCTTTTGATTAGTCAAATTAATTGCTATATTACTAATTAGGTCAGTGTTTACTTCTAAATATTGAGTATTGCTTGGAGTTTTATGTAGACGATAACCTTGTGGTACTGAAACATCAATCTCATATAATACTTTAGCAGGTTTCCCGTTTCGATAAGATCCCTTAATAATGTTGCATTCTGCGTGTAGATTAGTGTGTTTAAGCATTATCGAATTATCAATATACCTAAATGTGAGATAAACAGTTCATTTGAGATCGATTTTACTAAAGAAAATTGCATTGGCCGCATGCTAGGGTTTGAGTCTAAAATATTTGGTTCTAATATTTTAGACTGAAACACTAGCATTAGATTTTAGATAATCGCTAATTTCATCTAACTAATATGCACCGAGTGGAATATTAATCACTTGCAAATGACACGGATTTGTTCTAAAATAAAATCTATCGCTGCCTGTATAAATGTTTCTAATTCTGTTGCAGCCGTAGAATCCAACCAATCCAATAACGTATTTCTTCCCCAAACCTAGCTCTATCGGTGAATAGAAGTTGTAGCTAGCTGTGTTACTAACACTTTCTAAACTGAATGTTATTGATGTAACTGAGAAAATTTGGTGTTGTGCTGATTATTTATATAAAAATTGTACGCATATGTGCCCGCAAATGATTGTATTAAACTCTTGATCTTGGTTGTAGTTATAATATATTTTACACCCCCGGAAGTAGTTAATCACTTCGATTAGTGGTCGAAGATTACCGAAACTATGCTAATACTATACCTTTTCACCACGCTTATTGTAGCAAACTCAGTAAGTACCTGATCCTCTTTGGCTACCTAAGTTAATAATTCCAGATTCATTTTTCCGTGGTAATTTAGGCATGCTATCTCTCAAAAATATCCCTAAATAGGGTACAGTTTTGATGTATTTCTTTAAATCAATATTCGTTAAAAGTCTTTCGGGTAATCTATTCAGTTTTTTGGAAACGGTTTTAATTACAATGCACCTCCACCAGATTTGTTTGGTTTTAGATACAGTGCACCGCCTTTCTTATTCACGGATCCTATAGCGATCGATTCCATCATGCGATTATGGTGCGATGTCTGTTCTTGGAATTTTTTATAATTTTTAGCATCATTGACTGCTTTAGCAATTCCTGATGCACCTCCAGCTAAAGCACCGATTGTTGATAATCCTGCGAATAACGGAATCAGAAATGGTAAAAACCCTCCATGTTTAGGTATTCACTAAACCGCCACCATCTGCACTCTTTCGCTTCTTAACTAACATTGTTTACCTGGATAGATAAAACGGTGTATTTATACCTAAACTAAGAAAAAAAAATCATAGTTATTTCTTTATTTAATAAATGCTATACATGAGACAAGCAGGACCATAATACAATATTTCGATTAAACATACAGTGTTATGTGAATTAATATTATACTTAGCATTTATAACATCATCAATGTCTTTATAAAGTCATCATCACCACCACGGAATTCTTTCTTACGAAAACGATGGTAGTCAACAACTTTTCATAAAAACACACCAGATTCTAAGATTCAAGAAATTCCAATCTATAGCTTATTATATCCTTTAAATTGAATAGTTCTTGTATACTGTGTGAATTGAATGTGCAAGAACAGCAGTTGTGGTTTTCTAACATAACAGTTTTCAAAATCCTGTCATATCATTTAATCAATTCCCAATTGTAATAAATACCAAGATTGCTAGAGAGAGATTCATAATGTTGACCATATATTATATCTTCATCCTCGTTTACATTTGACCAATCAATTTTATTTCCAATTTCTTGGGATCGGAAAAATAGTAATTCTACATAAGAATGCCATTTTAGAAGCTCATTTCATGCCTTCATATCTAACACTACATTATTGCTTTGATCAAAGTAACCACACCCCAGTGTTAGGAGAAGAATAATCTGCATCTTGTTTCTCTTCATTTACTACTGTTAAAAACAAAATGTTACGTTTGTTGTTTTCCCAGCTGCACCCAAACTATCTATGAACACATCATTCGTGTTTAGTAGCGTTTTAAGTTGTTCAATTCGCGTTTCTTCCTTGAAGTACTCATAAAATCGTTGAGGTAATACACATTTAAAGTCATCTGTTTCCATTACTATACGTTCGCCGTACTTAGTATTGATTACTGTCACATTAACCACTTTATACTTTCTCGATATCTCGAGGTCACACATATTTTTAAAGGGTTTGCAATGGGTGCTTTGATTTAACCCTGATAATTCCATGTTTAACAAATATAAGTTGCTAACTGACTGATCTCAACACACAGCTCGCTGCCAGTTTATACGAGAAAAATGTGTCCTTGAGTACCTATCACAACATGTTTAAACATGTTAAATACCCACCTTGACCTACTTTTAGTTTATTGAACTATGACTATTGACCTTGACTCAATTTAGTCACTTCTTGTTTCCATGTTTTTTTATATTCCTAAGAAGTGTAACATAATACCCCCGTGGGGGCCAATAATCTCTTTTGACCTTGAAAACTACTTCTATTGTTATGTTTCTAAGAAATGTAATATGACGCCCCCCTACAGGTCAATAACCATTGACCTTGACCACTCTATTTTTAGACTTCTAAGAATTGTAATATGGTGATGATGACATTGAAATTTTGTATTTTTAGCTTTTGACCTTGACATATAAATTTCCCGCCAAAACGTTTGACCGATGGTGGTGACATTGCAATTTCTATTTTTAGCGAGCTCCAAAAATTTAAATTTCCCGCCAAAAGTTTGACCTTGAAGAGATCCAAAAGCTTACATTTCTCACCACCAGAGGGCGAGTGACCTTGAACTGGTACAGAACCGGCCCCTAATCACTACTGTTGTTGTAAGGGATACTGCATACTTTTAATTTCTATAAATAGTAAGGTATGATTACCCTTTACGATAATAAATGTTCGATACCGAAGCTTGTTTGAATAATTAATGCTATTGTTACTTAGCAATTTTTGATTACTCTGTGTCATACAATATCAGATAAACGAAAGAGGAAGGGAAACCTTATATCAGACTCTTGATGAAGATACTAAATCTAATCAAGTGACAGATTCGAGTCTCCAACGGTTGGCCAAAGGGGAAACCCAGCAAGCCACCTGAAATTGTGGGACCAACAAATAAAGGTAATTTAATGTGTGATAAAAATCGACCTGTTATATTTTGAAATACTCTTACCGTGATATTTTGTTTCTGTGATGAACAGAAGATTCTACTCTTTAAATGTTTGTTACGTGTTATATACTCGTATTTTATATTAATTTATTACGTAAGTGTTTGTCTTAAAGCTTATACTTTTACTGTAATATTTTGTTTGTGATAAACACAAGTCTCTAGATTATATTTTTTGTTTCTTGTTGTACATTTTACATTAATTTGTAATAGGTGTTTTGTTTTATAAGTTATACCTATATATGTATAGTTTGCCCTAGTCTTAAGGTAAACTAGTAGTACACGATAAAATACACCATTCAATAAGTACAACAATATAATACAGTGGAACTGCAACGGTATACGCATTCATTATCCAAACCTTAAGATGATCCTGGCGAAGCAACAACACATTTACATTTGTCTCCAAGAGACTCATTTAAAAGGTATGGCAAAATTTTACTTAAAAGGCTGCAAGAGTTTTAACAGAAATTGTGACATATATAGTACAGCAAGTGGGGGAGTAGCAATACATGTAAAAAACAATGCACCTGTAAATTCCATTGTTATCAATACTGCCCTTCAGGCAATTGCTGTACGAACTGAATCACCCGTCAAGGCTACTATTTGCAATGTATACCTGCCAGAATTTAATTTCCAACTCCTTTCCTTTTAGTTGGATATTTCAATGCCCATTCCACGTTATGGGGTTCCAACACAATTGATCCAGGTGGTCGTATCATTGAAGATGTAATAGAAAATAAATCTATCATACCACTCAATACAGGACAATAAACTCATCTTAATGGTAGGTCCAAAAACTTTACAGCGATAGATCTTGATTTTGTGTCGCCCTCATTAGCCTTTCAAGTTAGCTGGATGACCCACGAAGACTTTCAAAATAGTGACCATTATCCACTAAGTATTAGATTGCCAACTGAACGAATTTTTGAAAATATTACATGGAAAATAAGAAAGGCTAATTGGGCATTATTTTTGGGAAGTATTAAATAACCTTCCTGATCTACAGACTCAAAATGTAGAAGAAAACGTTAAGACCCAAAATTATTACTATCGCAACGACAAACTGGGTTCCGGCGTTTCCATTCCGGTTTAGATCAACTTGTCTATCTAGAAAATGGTATTCTAAACGCATTTACTAAAAGACAACATCTGGTAGTCGTAACTTTCGACCTCGAGAAAGCGTACGACCTAACGTGGAGGTACAATATTATAAAGAAACTGTATGACCAGGGCCTTCTGGGAAATCTGCGTTTATTTATTAATAATTTTCTTATTTAACGCACCTTCAAAACTAGGATCGATACTATTGAATCTTCACCCTGTGACATGGAAAATTATATTCCACAAGGATCCGTTTTTAGCTGCACCCTGTTTTTAATCGCAATCAACGATCTAATAGGAAATGTACAACCCTCGTTATATGGTTGTTTGTATGTTTTATCACAAGAAATTGAAACTAAAATGCAAAATGGAATTAATAAGTTAGTACGGGAAGGAGAAAGCATTAGATCAATTACTAAAACTATGGCAATACATTTTTGCAAGCTTAGATACGACCACGATGATCCTGCCCTCTCCATTAAAAGCGCAAAAATAAAAATTCCTCTGGGTCTAACGCGGACAAACAATTCGTAGTTCCGACTTCACCTCCTGAGATAATTAACTCAATATTAACAAACGTAGAAAAACGGAAACGTACTCCTGTAGAGCACGAACTTGTCTCGGAAGATGAAACCAACACTAAACAAGGTAATAAAAAAGGAAAAATTAGTCCATGCTAAATGATCTGTGATATTTAACCTATGTTAAAATGGCGTGTGATATTTCACATATCTAATTTCATTTATTTGTGTTTTTATTTATTTATTTTTCTCTTTATTTATTTGTTTGTCTATTTATTTTTAGTACCCTCGCTTTTTACCTTTTTAATTCTACACGATGTTATATAAACATTCGTTAATTTGATACATTAACTACTTATATCTTTTAAAAATGGTCTCAATCATACAGTAGAACCGTAATGGATGCATGCATTCATCTCTACTTCGAATTAAAATTAATAATTAATGAATATAATCCGCTTTGTATATGCCCCCAAGAGACGCATTTTAAACCTGGACAACGCTACTATCTACGTAAATATAGTGTCATTAGAAAAGATGCCATTCCAACCACTCATACCAGAGGCGGAGTAGCAATAGTGGTTAGAGACGACGTTTAATTAAGCACAGTACCCATAAACGCGCACGTGCAAGCAGTAGCTATCAAAATAACAGCTCCCATAAAGTTTGTTATTTGCAATCTATACCTCCCAAGTAATGACTGGCAACAGCAAGACATTCAAAAGATTATTGATCAACTACATGATTCGTGTATACTGATGGGAGATTTTAATTTGCACAGTCAAATGTGGGGATTATCACGTACTGACATTAGAGGAAAAGCTATAGAGAGTGTCATGGATATTAACGAGCAATGCTTGCTGAACACAGGCCACAACACCCACCTGTGTGTCCGACCTAGTACTTTCTCAGCTATTAATATCACTATGGTCACTGCTCGCATTGCTACACTATCTTCGTGGAAAGTATTAAATGATCTATACCACAGTGATCATTTACTAATTATTATTGAAACTGGCCAATACAACACTTTCATAGTAAACCAGATATGCTAGATACTTTCCGAGGATCGCTGGGACATACTTCAGTCACGCCTGATCTCTTTGGAGGAGCACGGTACTAAATATACAAGCGACAACAAACGCTATCCCAAAACAAGCGGGAACACCTATTAAACGTAAAGTGCCATATTGGAATCAACAAATCAGCGAAGTGGTTAAGAGAAAAAATCCACCCAACAAAAGAGACACTTATAGCGTTTAAAAAGCTAGGGCGGTAGCTCGCCGCTGTATTCTACAGAGTAAAAGAAACTCATTGAATAATTTTGTATCAACTATAACCAGTGAAACACCTAATACGCTTGTTTGGAAAAAGATTAAGGCAATAGCAGGAAAGTCTGCTACAGAAATGATGCACCTGCAAAATGAGAATTAAGTAATCTACAACCCCTGTCAAACGCCTGAACTACTAGTTGAACAATTTGAATAACTATAATAAAAAATTTCCTGAAAACAAAAGCTGAAAGAGAAAAACAATTAAACTCTTCAAGTACAATTTTTTGCGAATATGTTCCTTTCAGTAGAAGTGAACTAGATGTCATCTTCTCCTGGTACTGATCTAATAACTTATGAAACCCCACGGAACCATACAAAATAATGTTGCTAAATATATTTAACTCGATATGGGCCGAAGGAGAATATCCTTCCTGCTGGAAAGACGTAACAATTGTCCCCATCTTGAAGACCGGAAAGAATCCGTACCTAGCGACAAGTTACAGCTCAATTAGTTTAACCTCTTGCATGGCAAAGATTTTTGAAAGAATGGTAAGCATGAGACTAATGTGGCTTCCCGAAAATGGAGGACATCTAATCAACTGTCAAGCGGGATTTAGAAAATTCAGGTCAACGGTAGACGATTTAGTGCACTTGAAAAACGTTGCACTAAAAGCTTTTGTACAGAAATATCACGCAGTTGCGATATTCTTCAAAGTAGAGAAAGCTTTTGATATGGCATGGGGGTACGGAATAAAAAAATTCTTGCGCTATTTGTTGATGTATTAAAAAGTTAAGTTTGATTAACGAACAAAAAGCTAGAGGACGCTTTCCAAATATTGCTGAAATTTTAGCGATTTTCTTCAAAATATTAAATAGAATGGTATGTGTTTTAAATTTTAGTCAGAAAGAGTATAAAATTTTGCCTATAGCCTGAAAATTTCAAGTCGATATCTCTGTTGGTTTCAATTTTATACGTAGATCCAAAAACACTAAAACGCAAAGTTTTTTGACATAATAGTTTATTACTTAGGCCAGCTTTTATAAACACGGGTTAACCCTGCCCCGAGAGTTAACCCCAGAAATTCGATAATACTGACAGTTATTATCATCGAGTTTCTGGGGTTAGTTTATTACCGTTGGTTAATAATTACACCGGGTGGACCATCGAAAATTAACTAGAGATGAGTAGTAAGCCATTATTCAGTGGTGACCTAAATGCTCAAATTGTCTGCCATCATTATCAATGCACAGCTGCAACCGCTGTTGCGTTGACAAAACAGCGGTTTCTATCTCCCCTGTGGAGGGGGTGCGAATGGAATTTCCGTATTATTTTCATTCTAATACAGCACGGTATACCTTCTTTTGTGGTGGTCCTTTCCTAACTTGAAAGCTCTTTTACATATTTTTTATTAACTTGGCTTCGGATATTCCGCGGATAAGGTATTTAATATTTCAATCTTGTTCCGTTGTAAAAAATGCATAAATATTGCGTATAAGTATTTAGTGAAAGTACCTATCTAATAGCTTGCTGATACTGTTATTACATTAATGACATTTAAACTACGAATAGTTAACAATATCTGCTATACAGGTTATAGCAGGGTGTCATTATTGCTAATGGGGTTTCAATATCTCTACATTATAAGTATCACCATACTTATTGATATGCAGTTTCCCATCCACTCCTTTTCAACTTCCTGCGCACCTACAGCATCTGTAATGCGTTGCTGTGACTGTGCACTTTTCCACTCCTATAATATTTATATCATACTATAACCCACCAGGCCACAATTCTCTATCCGATGCTCTTCTAATCTATACACTCAATTTGGTGACACCGCAACGAATGGCAACGGTAACAGACTATCATCTGCTCTGTTGCAGT
Source organism: Vesta saturnalis (assembly GCA_036346205.1). Classification (NCBI taxonomy): domain Eukaryota; kingdom Metazoa; phylum Arthropoda; class Insecta; order Coleoptera; family Lampyridae; genus Vesta; species Vesta saturnalis. Next base: position 2,906,557 of record JARFJB010000145.1, on the reverse strand, counting down.
TGCCGCTCCTGCGAATCGCCAACACACAGCCAACCTACTTCGAGCACTTAGGAGCCTCAATAATAGACCATATCATAGTCTCCGAACACATAGCCCACTATTTCGATCGTGAGTGCCTTTTAGGCACCACGATCACATCAGGTCATCCCCTGCTGGTCAAAATTTCATTTTGTCCAGCCCCCTTCACCCTCTCAATACACAGTCATTAAAGACTTTTCAAAAGCAGACTGGAATGTGTTCTCCGAACACATCTCCAACAATCTTCCCACACCTAATCTTCAAACGACCCAAGATCTCGAAAGAGCCATTAGAGACCTAACTTCCGTCATTTCAGAAGTGGTCGATAACTCTGTCCCATTAAAAAACATCGACATTTCTCGAAAACCGCTCCCACGGCACATTGTGAACTGGATCAAAGAGAAAAGACGCATCTATCGACAATTCTTGCGATCCAGGGACCCGGTTCTCAAGACCGAATACAATCGCCTTAACGTCTTAATCAGGCGAGAAACTAATAAACACTCCGAAGACTCCTGGACCAAAGCCACTTCCCAGCTTGACTATAGAAATGGTAAACTGTTCTGGCAACAGTTTGATAGACTGACCAGAAGAAAAGTAAACCCTAAATCTCACCTAACCGACGTTCAGGGCAACCTAATCTCCTCCGACCAAGGAAAGGCCGATTTCTTTGGTCGCCACCTCCAATCCATTTTCCGATCCCCAGAATTTAATAACCAATTCAAGGCACTCCTTGAGAGTCGTCTTGAAGATTTCCGTACCCTTAACCTTCCCGAAACCGTACTCGATAACGAGAGTCCTTTTTACACCCGTATCACGCCCGACCAAGTCAGCTCATATTTCAAAAAAGGCAAAAACTCTGCCCCAGGTCATGACGGCCTAAACCGAAAAATTCTCCGCCACCTGCCCAACCCAGCCCTCCGTTTACTTTCCACTATTTACAATAAAGGCCTTACCCTATCGTACTTCCCGACGGACTGCAAATCGGCCTTCACCGTCATGATACCTAAACCCCACGCTGATCTTACCTCACCCACCTCCTACAGACCAATCTCCCTCCTGAGCTGCCTCGGAAAATACTTTGAGCAGATTCTAGCCAGGCGACTCAGGGACCACCTAGAATACAACGACTGAAGCTGCTCTTAGAAACCACCAGAGCATTCAATCACAAGCAATGCAATCTGGTTGTGTTTCTGGACATAAAGCAAGCATTTGACAGGGTCTGGCAAGCCGGTCTCCTGCAAAAGATCCGAAACCTCAACATACCCGACCCCTTCGCCAAACTCCTACTCTCGTACCTGACCAATCGGTCAGTTCGGGTCAAAGTAGGGAAAACCCTCTCCGATCCTTTTCGACCGCCAGCAGGCATTCCGCAAGGTTCTTCCTTAGCCCCTATCCTTTACACCATCTTTGCATCCGATATTCCCGAAGCTACCCAACCCGGAGTAGTCGTTGCGCAGTTCACCGATGACACCGCCTTTTGGGCGGTTAATCGAAACAGCGAAACCTGCCTCCCGCCTCATATCCAAAACCTTACGGAACTTCTCTGACTGGGCGAACCAGTGGAGAGTCACCGTCAATCCCACCAAAACCCGAACAATCCTTTTCCGACATCCTCATTACACAGAGGATAAGTTTCCCAATCTTGCCTCCAGAAACGTATCCCTCACCTATAATCAAGAAAGACTCACACTCAAGATGAAATCACCTACCAAGGAATCCTCTTTACTAGAACCCTCAATTGGCTCCCCGATGTAAAAAGAACACTAACCAGGATTAGAAACCGCGCAAACTTACTGGGCGCCCTTCGGGGTAGAATCAGAGGTTGTCACCCCAAAACACTTCTACACACATATAAAACATACATCCGCCCTGTTATGGATTTCCGGGCTCCTATATACACAAACATCAACCCCAATCACCTTTCCTCAATCGCCTCCTGTGAACGCCGAAATTTTAGACGAATACACAGGTTACTCCTCAGGTACCCTAATGATCTCACCCTACACCACGCCAATATACCCCCAATCACAAACCGTATCCCAAAACTCCAGGAAAACTTCGCCTATAAAAGAATTTTGGGCAACACTATGTTACATTCGTTACTTTTGCTGTACTATTAAGTAAATTTTTGCGATCTATTAAAATTAATGGATTACTCGTATTTCTTTGAACTTTCTAATTTTCTAGAAATAATGACATTTCTCTAAGCTTATGTCTGTAGTTTCTTGAATATATTACGCTTCGCAATTAAAAACATTTCTGTAGTAGTTAGGTAAACTTTTTGATGGAAGATGCTTTTTCTGGCCCTACGTTGGGCGCCAGAAAAAGTATCTTCCTCTGTTACGTGCAAACTTCAACTTTGTGCTCAAACTTACCCCAACAGAGGAGATACCCTAGATAACTAGTTAATTTGCCACTTTTCTAGCCAAGTAACGAAATATGTGCAAGGACCTGAGCACTAGGAAAAAAATAGTTGTAAAGTAGAAAGTCACCAAAACAAAAGCGGTATATTAATTTCTAATAATGGCAGTACATAGTTTACATTTGTAAACATATATATATATATATATATATATATATATATATATATATATATATATATATATATATATAATTTACATTCCCCAAAAAAAAGTGAAAGGGAGATAATTCCCTAAATAAATAAGTAATTCACTCGTGTTACAGAGAATACATAAAATATTTGTGCTCTTAATTACACAATATAGCAAGCCACCCAAACAGACTAATACTAGAATTTAAAAAATGAAATTGAGTTAAATTTACATCCAAAAATGGCAAAGTAATACACAGAATTGCAAAGTTAAGTTATGCTAAAACATAGGTTTATAGTCTTTAATAAAATACACTAAACAGGTAATTTAAGCATTCCCCAAGTTGTAAAGGTACATTAAATAATAGATTATAGTAATAATACAATTGCAATGAATAACTTGCAGTAAATAAAGTAATAGAAATGATCAGGGGTTTATAAAACCTTTAACTCGAATCTGTTGAGCTGAATGCATCCAGTTACACAGTTTCTTACAAAACAGTGTAATTACATTGATTACCAATAGATATGGTAATTTTTAGACTCAAACATTTTACCCAAAGCAATTTACTGTAAAAGCGCACAAATTTGTGCAATAACACTTAAAGTTTTATCACAAACATGTACATAGATCTATACAACTTTTAGGATTGGTCACAGATTAATCAAAGCATTAAGGTACCCGAAGAGTCTGGATATGAGTAATTTATAACTTATCTTTCATATCCCAGCCTGTCGGAAAGTTATAATTTCGAATTTTCACAGGTGTTGAAGTCAACTCTTTTGCTAATTATGTAATAAGTAACACACTTCATCAGCCAACTGCCAGTATGTCCAACAGTGTACGAATTATACACAAATGTACATATATTTACACAGCACACCAGTATATTTAGATGGTGTACGAAAAGTATATTATGTAGCGTACCAAAGGTATCTCTAAAATTAAATACATACAGCCAAATGAAAGCATGAATATCAATCTTACCTTCAATGAGGTAAGAATTAGAAAAGTATTAATGGTAACGTGTAGAAATGATTCAGTCAAGCATGAGTACGAGAACAGCTTATAACTGTCTCGAACAGTTAAATATAGCTATAAATAAAGCTAGCAACCGTTAAAGTAGGTTGTTACATTCTTACCAGTGAATCTAAAGTGTAAAAACAACTTCGTGGTTAGAGAAATTTGTGAGGTTAAGTTTAACCCCTTTAGCTAAATGGTTTAATGATTTTCTTAATGGATTTAGTTCTTAAATCGAACCCGATCGATTGTCTGAAAGTAAAACGTGGTAGAAGAACAAAAAAACAATCGTGGCAAAAGCTCACCTGTTTTCAGTATTTCCTATATATCCGATATAAATCGTTTGTACCCACTATTTATAGCGATTTGGCACAAAATTTAGAAAAATGTTATAAAACCGATAATCATCGATGGGCTAAATAAAGTCCAGAAATTTACATTTTTCCTTTAGGAAACACAAAATGGCTTTTCATTCGTCAAACAACAAACAGGAAGTGAAATTAAGAATCAAATATGCGGATGTCAAACGGATATATACCAGTGACTCCCAACACATGAAGTTGAAATATAACTTATAAGTGACCATCAAAAAGTTTACTTAACTACTACAGAAATGTTTTTAATTGTGAAGCGTAATATACTCAAGAAACTACAGAGATAAGCTTAGAGAAAATTAGAAAGTTCAAAAAAATACGAGTAATCCATTAATTTTAATAGATCGCAAAAATTTACCTTATAGTACAGCAAAAGTAACGAATGTAACATCTATCCCAACCAAAGAAATCCTTACCACGCCTTACAACTACCGCTTTCCCAAATTCCCTCGGAAAAAACCCAAATTAAAATTTGAACATCCTCCCGCAATCCTCACACTACTCCTCGACGACCTCCCGGAAGCCCTCGATAGTACCCAGCATGACACCGGCCAACGATTTAATTAATCACACTGCACACCACACTAACCCACACGCACACTTAAACCCAACCACACACTATTGAAAATTAAAATTCATTAAATTTAAGCAATTTTTGTTTCTTTTTTTATTACCAAAAATTACCGCACCTCATGATTGTACACAATACAATAACAAAAAACAGGCAACACCAGCAACAAGGGAATGACCAGGGCTGAAGAGGAGAAAGACTCCTGAACAGTCTATAATAAGATATATATATAAGATAAAATAAGTAATTACTAACCATAAGCATGAGCATACTAACAAAAAAAAATGATATGCAGTAATATAATTAGGACCAGTCAAGGCCGTTAATATACAATCAATGTAAAGTATGTATATACGAAAAGGGTAAGTCAAATTAACTTTAACTAATATTTTCCAATATAGTTTTGTTATATACTTATTTCCAAAGTGCAATTGTTTTCACACTCATCATAGCAGTGATGTGTAATAACAATTTGTATTATTGTTTGGTTTAGAAATCTAAAAAGGGGAAATGTCCAGCAAGACGCCAAACCTGTCACTAGGGATCATGATGTCACAGATTTTATTGCCATAGAAGCAAGGAAAATATTAGTATCAATTAAAGAAAGCGCAAAAGTGAACAGAGGTTCTAGTTACGCGGTTATTTTTGAAGAAGTGTGTGGATTAGCTGAACCCATTCAAGCGAAGCTGCCTAACACTCGTGTATTAAACGGACTATTCGACGACAACGACAAGTACAAAGGAACTGTCCGGCAAATCTTACTTCATTACTAGAACAACATTCCGTGAGACATGTGTCTAATAGGTGTGAGTAGCCAAGAACAACGAGTAGTTTTGTGTAGTGGCTAGGGCAACGATAACCGGATATTAATTTTTAGCACCCAACAGCTACTTGAAAGGTAAACTTTTAAAGTAATTATTGAATTAATGTGTTAATAAGTACAATGTGTGACAGGTCTGATCACTGGTATGCGGATAACACCTGTGTCTGTGCAAGTGTCCGTGTTTCTGTGTCTGTCTGTGCGTGTGTACGTTTATGTCTGTGTCTAATTTAATCTTTGAATCACTCGTCACTTTCGCAGAGATCAGTAATTAGTGGTACATATAATAATTGTCATGAATAAGGCTATTTATTGCTTAATCCCGTTACCCCTTAGCACCGTTCACGCTTCTCATGTTGTCCAGTGTAAAGCCGAGCGAATGAGAATCGATTTAACTTAATAGTATGTACCAACCCTTTCCATTCAATAAAAAACACTTAAGTTACAACATTCACATAAACATAAGCCAAAGACCGAAAATCAGGTACCTCATTGCTTAATACTTGTTTGTCAGAAGAAAAAGTTATAGTCTTTGGGGGGTGTGGAGTCTGTGTCTGTGTCTGTGTCTGTGCCTGTGCCTGTGCCTGTGCCTGTGCCTGTGCCTGTGCCTCTGCCTGTGCCTGTGCCTGTGCCTGTGTCTGTGCCTGTGACTGTGCCTGTGCCTGTGCCTGTGCCTGTGCCTGTGCCTGTGCCTGTGCCTGTGCCTGTGCCTGTGCCTGTGCCTGTGCCTGTGTATGTGTCTGTGCCTGTGTCTGTGGCTGTGTCTGTGCTGTGCCTGTGCCTGTGCCTGTGCTGTGCTGTGTCTGTGTCTGTGTCTGTGTCTGTGCTGTGTCTGTGTCTGTGTCTGTGTCTGTGTCTGTGTCTGTGTCTGTGTCTGTGCTGTGTCTGTGCTCTGTGCTGTGCTGTGTCTGTGTCTGTGTCTGTGTCTGTGTCTGTGTCTGTGTCTGTGTCTGTGCTGTGTCCTGTCTGTGTCTGTGTCTGTGTGCCTGTCGTTGTGTCTGTGTTGTGTGTGTGTGTGTGTGTGTGTGGTGTGTGTGTGTGTGGTGTTGTGCTGTGTGCTGTGTGCGTGTGTGTGTGTGTGTAGTGTGTGTGTGTGTGGTGTGTAGTGTGTGTAGTGTGTGTGTGTGTGTGTGTGTAGGTGTGCGTGTAGGTGTGTAGGTGTGTGTGTGTGTGTAGGGTGTGTGTGTGTGTGTAGGTGTGTGTGTGTAGGTGTGTGTGTGTAGGTGTGTGTGTGTGTGTGTGTAGTGTGTGTGTGTGTGTGTAGTGTGTGTGTTGGGCGGTGGTGCGTGTGCGTGTGCGTGTGTGTGCGTGTGCGTGTGCGTGTGCGTGTGCGTGTGCGTGTGCGTGTGCGTGTGCGTGTGCGTGTGCGTGTGCGTGTGCGTGTGTGTGTGTGTGTAGTGTGTGTGTGTGTGTGTGTGTGTGTGTGTGTGTGTGTGTGTGTGTGTGGTGTGTGTGTGCTATGGGTTGGTGCGAGCGTGTGTTCGAAAGAGCGGGACTAAGTACAATATTTAGTACTTACCCGATGAGCAAATAATTTTATTCATTTTCAAAATGAAATATTTGTATAAATTAAGATTGTGGATGTTACTAGGCCTAAAAAATGACCAACAAGTTAAATCCATAAAATGTTGTCTGGTCCAACGAAGAAACCAAATGACGTTGGTGTATAAATTAAGAATTTATAAATTACAGACCCTAAATCATAACCATATTTGGTTCTTGTCTATCTATACATATCTAGAAAACGGTTTTTCCGTAATCCCAAACAGCCTGATAAAATTTTGATTGTGGCATTTGTGATATATTAGTTTCTTTAACCCTTAACTGGTCCGGTGAAAAATTGTTACGTTAAAGGTCTGGCGTAGTCTCCGAGACTCCTTTTTTTGACGGGACAAACAAAGATTCAAAAAGCCAAATAGATAAAATTTTTATTCGCTATGGATTAAAAATGCATTAAAAAATACGATGTGCGAAAATGTATACAATTAAAAAAAACATATATACATAGTGATGAAAATAAGATGGCATGCAGAAAATTAACATAAAAATGCCTACTTGCAAACAAGATGCTACAAAAAATATTGGAACTAAAAAATTCAAGGCTTCGTTTTCTAAGAAGGAAATAAACAAAAAATTGATAGAAAGATAAAATAAATCTAAAATTCTTACATCCAGCATAAGCCAAAGTAGAATACTTTTAAACGCAGCTATTGCAAACTGGTTTCGTGCACTGTAGACAAATTGGTTTCTTGCACTTGAGACACAAGTATTTCGTCATTCTGCGCTTTTTAGAAGGACATAGGTGACAAATCTTACGTTTTTCCAGGACTAGGACAGTACTGTTGTCTTCCTGTTCTTCATCTGGTACTTCAAGTATTCTCCTAATAATAGTGCGAATTTCACGTGGAATAACAGTAATTGTTAAACGTCTTTTCATGTGATCTTGCACTAATTGCTTGGCCAACTGTAAACCGAACATACTCTTTTCTTTTATGATTTGATTATTCTTATAGCAGTTGTGGAGGATGTATGAATTTATTACAGAAATGTCGAAGAGACGGAAAAAAATTACTAAAGGCCATCTTCGAGTTCGGCGACTCGAGGTGCTTTTAGAGAGTCTCATCGAGAGAGTCTACCTCGCCTTTATTTTCATTGTAATATGCAATTATTTCTGGCTTTCCTGTGGAGGGATCAGTGAAAACCCTATCATGCATTGAAGATACAAGGATTGTAGCTTTTCCAACTTTCCCAACATATGAAATTAGAGTGCTTTCTTCTCTGAATCCATAAAGTGTTGATCCCTCAGCTCTTTTTCTATTAGGCAGGAACGATGAAGGTATTTCAGCTTTATTTTTTTTCTACAAACGTCAGATTATTTTTCCGCAATTCATCTACTAATTGTATTGACGTATCCCAATTATCAGCTGTAATATTGCGATTGCTGTTAAAAATAGGTTTTGCTAGGCGTAATACAGCTTGGGTAGGTTTTAGGAACTTTTTATCTTCATCACTGAGACCAAAACCATCCGAATCCTTTCCGCTGTGTGTACATATATATATATATATATATATATATATATATATATATATATTTAAATAGTGTGTGTTGTATAGGTAACTGTTTCGCGCATCCGTAAGGCACTGTATTTTGATACCGTATTTTGCCGGTTTATTAGGCATACACAACAGTAGCAGATTGACCGAGTCCATAAGCACTTTGGCAGTTTTCTATGAAAGTAGAGAATATAAATGAAATTGCCGTAACTGGATCTTCCTTCTTTCGCCCCTCCCTATCTTCAGGATTGTCGAATCGTATAGCAGTTAATATAACAGTAAACCTCTTCTTACTCATAACCGATCTGAATATTTCTCTTCCAGTTCCATCTGTTGCAAATAGCCGATCGATATTTTCGTGACCGGAATTAAATATTGCCGTATATACTAGAAGACCCAAAAAAGCCTTCAGCTCTGTTATATCAAGGTCTTTTACATGATGTCTGGAATTAACAGAATACTTTTCACGAATAACACTTAACTCTTTGTTTGTGTACTGCAGAATATGTTGCAAAATATTATCACTGAAAAGCAAATTCCAAATGGACATTGGATCCGCAGTTTCGCCAACTTTTCTGGCCCTCGCTTTTAGAGTAGGTATTTTTACTATAATATTATGTTTACGTGTTCTTGATGAAGAGCGTACTTCTGAGTTACACCATCGGTACCGATTTTTGCCCCATATATGAGTCTTGCCATTATCATCCACCTCTACTACATCGTTTTCTTCAGCTTCTTCAATATCAGATCATTCTGAATCAGTATCGTGTTCTGAGTGTCACTGTCATTATCTTCGCTAAACCATTTTAAAAGAGTTCCTTCATAAGTAGGATCCCCAAATCGTACCCGTTTACTCGGCCCGGCCATATTTCTCAAACACTGCCGCACACAAATAACTTGCACAAATGGTCCGGCGTAGTCTCCCAGACGACGGTATAACTAACTCGTAGTGTAACTAGTAACTGACTACCGCAATCACTCTAGAAATACACCCACCTATTATGCTCGAATAGAGTGGGGATTAGATGGAATAACAGGTTTGAGAATGGCCCCAGTGACCAATAGGATATAATTACTTGAATGGCGTAGTCTGATAGACGACGACGGACCAGTTAAGGGTTAATGTGTTTATCGCAAACTAGTTACGCAAACGTAATATGATCTTGTCTAAAAGTAGAAGATCCTCTGTTTATTTGTATGAAAAGGTGATCTAGTTACGTTTAAATAACGGTGCGGATATAAATTATGTCACATTGATTGTTATAGATTTATTTTATTATTGTTATAGGCATATCGTTTCTAATACAATATGACACCTAACTACATCATATTTTGTTAGTTTATACTAACAAACTTATTTATTTAAATTCACATTTATTTACAACGTTTTCTTATCACTGCATGTACTTATTTCATAGTTGATGGTATGATATCTAATGGCATATTAAAGGCTCCTATAGCAATATATCCCACAAATTTTGAATCGAAATATTATTTATAATGTATGAAACAAGTGTTAGCAGAATATAACTTAATGTAACTAATTGACTATTTTCAATTATAAACCAAAACATAAAATAATAAATACATCACAAATCTGAATATTTATCACTAGTGAATATTACATAAAAATGATATATGATTATATTAACAAAATTTTTATATACTAATATATTCATTGGTCACCAATACAATACACTTAGTGCTACAATTACTACACTGGAAATAATACCGGATGCCAATTGACTACTTGAATTTGGTTTTGGTTTTGCAGTCGTTGTTATATTTTCATTAGGTGATGGTATAATTGGTGTAATCGTAGTGTTACTTTTAAAAGATGTGAAGTTTATATATTTTTCATAATCTTCTATTGCCAAACCGTACAAATTATTTTTACAAAATAATGGGCTACCCAAATTGTATACAGTTGAATTTGATTTTATTGCACTAAAGGAATATTTATCTAAGTGAGCATCACTAACATTTTGTATATATAATCCACCATTGACCGATTTCGAAACGTAAGTGCAATTAAATAATCTTGTAGCGTTACCAGTGGAAGAAACATTGAACAACTTTCCAGTGAATGGTAAGGTAGTTTCAAGGAGTGCAATTTTTTGAGAATGTTGATCAGCATTCATTACAACGCGTTTGATTTGATATTGTTGTGATGAATTTCGTATAGTTTCTACGTAAAGGTGTGTATAATTGCTAATGAAACTACTCGCATTATTCCAGTAGGCTTGCAGTGACTTTGCCTTCTTGACTGTAGCAACAGTCGTTCTCTTCAGAAAAACTCCCAACACTTCTTCATAATTCAGTGATTTGTTTATATTTGCTGCAACGTTAACGAAATTTGGATTTTGTAAAAATTCGGTTTTTGAGACATTTAGTCTATTGAAATAGTTAATCAAACTCGAGCTCGTTATACCCATTTCATTCACAAACTGAAGCAATTTTGTAGAGTTTACTTTTCTCAAATTTTTGAAAACATTGTTTAATGGGATAAAACTTATCATTTCGGTCATATTCTTGTTCGTTACGTTTAGTACTGCTCTAGCATTATATAAAGTGTAATTACCTGTAGATAATATTTCTAAACGAACTCTATCGCTTCCATACGCAATTGCTGTCATAAAATCCGGGGAACTTACATTAATAATGTTCAAAACCTTAGGAATTAAATCTTTTGGATTTGCCAAACTAGTAATAAAACTACCATACATTTCTGAAAACGACGTCTCGAATAAATCAAGGTAGTAAAGAGTAGAATTAACTGTCATGTTACAGTTAAAAACAGCGTTGTAGAAACGAGTACCATTTAAACCTAGACTTTCGGTTGCCTTGGCTAGAACGTTTGACGTATTCTTGGATAACCCAGCTGCTTCTGATACATCGGCTATGGTTGTCAAGCAATTATGTACTGGACAGGTTGTTTCATTTAATGCTAATTTGATAAAAAAATCCATTAATAGTTCTTTCCTTAAATAAAATTTAACGCTGGTCACGCATGAATAGTCCTCGGCTGATGCACTTTGTTGACCTGGTACTTTTACAGTCAATGAGCAAATTATCAGTAAGTAAGCAAATGCCTGGAAGTTCATCGTGGAATCTAAAACAAAAAGAATTTATAGTAATTATTCTGATTGCAATTATGATAACATTATTATTCTGTTATCAACATATACGAGTGCTATTACAAGTATTAAAATTTAATTTCATTTTTCTTTTATTTTTAGAAATTTATATTATTAACAATAAACCTTCAAATATAAATCTATATAACGCATCAAAGTTAGAAGAAACAACCTGGGAGCATGTACAGCAGTAGTAAAAGAACATTATATACAAATATATAATTATGGTAACATTTTAAAGCTTTCCCACCGCTTCCTCAGTCTCTTCAAAACAACGATTAATATTAAAATTTGCAACACTAACAGTCTCACCCCTGGCGGGGTATACTCAACTCAACTACCCTATTTTAATTATAAATTATAAATATTGTAATCTGGTGTATGTGTAAGTATTTTCTGAAAAAAGCGAAGAAAATAGGATTTGCTTCTCTAGAGAAAAGTAAAAATAGTACGTTAATCATTACATTCAAAATGAAAAATTCTCGCGCCAATTTTTTTCTTCCTCGTATAGGTTTTCTTCTAAATGTTATATTTACGTCCTAATTCTTAAAGTACCTTGTAATAAAACTCTAATTACATACGAATTTTATTAAATACTACGATCATCCTTTTATTAATAGATTCATCAGCAACAGATACGTGGCACAAACGTTCAGAATGCAGATTTAATTGCGGAATTGTCATTTATTTTTAACTTCGACCCTACAAATATCTGTAGTATCTATATAGGTTTCCTTCACTATCGCTAAATCGCCTTATTAGCTCATTGTGTGTGTGTGTGTGTGTGTGCGTGTGCGTGTGCGTGTGCGTGTGCGTGTGCGTGTGCGTGTGCGTGTGCGTGTGCGTGTGCGTGTGCGTGTGCGTGTGCGTGTGCGTGTGCGTGTGCGTGCGCGTGTGGGGGTGTGTCTGTGGGTGGGTGTGTGCGTTCGTGCGTGTGTGTGTATGTGTGTGTGTGTGTGTGTGTGTGTGTGTGTGTGTGTGTGTGTGTGTGTGTGTGTGTGTGTGTGTGTGTGTGTGTGTGTGTGTGTGTGTGTGTGTGTGTGTGTGTGTGTGTGTGTGTGTGTGTGTGTGTGATTTCGGGGTAGAGGGGTTTATTAGGAACAGTTTTGGTTTTTATTAGATATTTCTAAAACAGCTTCAAATTTCAAAGATATAAAGATACATAGATGTAAACCTTAAACATAACGATTAATTATGTTCTAAGCAAATTTTTAATATGACGAGCAGAATTTTTTATTATAACGGTTAATTTTATAAGACAATTTAATTTTGCATAAACGTTTTTTATGAAGTTTTTTAATGTAAAAATTATATAAATATGATTGAAGCTGAATTATCGATATTTTTAGAGGCGGGCGGCTTTGAAATTTTTTTACGTTAACATGTAGTTGTGTCTATTAGTATCTACCTGACATGCAGTTTTAACCGTCATTCTGGCATAGGTTATTGTTTTTGTTTTTACAATGTTGCCTGTTTTCGTTAATTCATGTTTATATTTTGCTGTGTATTAAGAAACTTCATAAAGAAAAGTTATGTAAAACTAAATTGTCTTAAAAAATATTGTTACAGATCTTTCTAGAAAGTTGATCGTTAATCAGGTATTGCATAAACTCGAAAAAAGAAACTTAAATTCTACCTTAGAAATCATTTGCCGCTAAATTACGCGTCGTATCAAAATATTGCATAGAACAAAATCGATCTGTTTCAGCTCTATACGCTCATATTTTTATAACTTTGAAATATGCAGCTGTTCCAGAAATATTTAGTAAAATCAGAAAACTGATTCAAAAAACACTCCTTCGCCACTGCTGGATTTCTTCTACAATCCAATCAGTTCCAGAGGAAATGAAAACAAGGTTAAATATAAAATTCTAACTGCGTAAGTGTTGTCGTTCTGGAGTTATCGTGAATACTAACGTATGTCCACACACACACACACACACGCACGCACCTACGCACGCACGCACTCACTCACTCACTCACTCACGCAAACACGAAAGCACGCACAACGTACGCACGCACACACACACACATACAAATACACACACCTCACACACACCTCACACACACACACACGCGCACGCACCACTGCACCACACACACGACACACAGACACACAGACACACAGACACACAGACACACAGACACACAGACACACAGACACAACAGACACACATACACACAGACACACAGACACACAAACACACAGACACACAGACACAAAGACACACAGACACACAGACATACAGACACACAAACACACAGACGTACGGACACAGAGACACGCAGACACAACGACACAGACACACAGACACACAGACACACAGACACACAGACACACAGACACACAGACACACAGACACACAGACACACAGACACACAGACACACAGACACACAGACACACAGAGAAAGAGACACACAGACACACAGACACACAGACACACAGACACACAGACACACAGACACACAGACACACAGACACACAGACACACAGACACACAGACACACAGACACACAGACACACAGACACACAGACACACAGACACACAGACACACAACACACACACACACACAACACACAGACACACAGACACACAGACACACAGACACACAGACACACAGACACACAGACACACAGACACACAGACACACAGACACACAGACACACAGACACACAGACACACAGACACACAGACACACAGAGACACAGACACACAGACACACAGACACACAGACACACAGACACACAGACACACAGACACACAGACACACAACACACAGACACACAGACACACAGACACACAGACACACAGACACACAGACACACAGACACACACACACACACACACACACACACACACACACACACACACACACACACACACACACACACACACACACACACACACACACACACACACACACACACACACGACACACAGACACACAGACACAAAGCACACAGACACACAGACACACAGACACACAGACACACAGACACACAGACACACAGACACACAGACACTCAGACACACAGATACACAGACACACAGACACACAGACACACAGACACACAGACACACAGACACACAGACACACAGACACACATACACACAGACACACAGACACACAGACACACAGACACACAGACTCACAGACACACAGACACACAGACACATAGACACACAGACACACAGGCACACAGACACACAGACACACAGACACACAGACACACAGACACACAAACACACAAACACACAGACACACAGACACATAGACACACAGACATACAGACACACATACACGCACACGCACACGCACAGGCACACGTACGGACGCACGCACTCACACATACACACACACACACACGGATGCGTGCTTGCACGCTTGCACGCACACACACACACACACGCACACACTAACACGCACACGCACACGCACACACGTACACACACACACACACGCACACACGCACACACGCACACACGCACACACGCACACACACGCACACACGCACACAGCACACACCACACACGACACACACACACCACACACGCACACACACACACACGCACACACGACACACCACCACGCACACCACACACGCACACACGCACACACGCACACACGCACACACGCACACACGCGCACACACACACACACACACACACACACACACACACACAAGGAGCACGCATGTCCACGCAGGCACGCACGCACACGGACATAATGGTCGATCTTGGAGAAACTTTGAATAACGTTGTAAAATGAGGTAATAAGTCGATTTAGCGTTAGCGAAACAAATATCAATTACATAACCTTGTATACCTACATATGTATCAGTAGGTTGTAAGTAAAAATGAACAACATAGTAGCAAAGTATTCGTTACTTACTTTATGCATGTTAAGTTGTGTAGCGGACTTTATTAATGTATTACGATAATTTTATAGTTTTATTTATAGTTTAAAAAATGTTGAGTAAACACAAGAAAAAACATTCTTTCTACCTTTATTCAATTGGCACACGTGTGTAAAGAATGTGCCAAATTTTGAGTTCGGGTTGAAAAAGCACCACAAATAGCTATTTCTTGTTACGCATTTTTTTCCTTTCTCTTCAAATAACTCTGCTTCTGATTATTAGTAACTCAGTAGCAATACAGTTTCAATGGGAATATTTTCAAACCATGTCAAATTGCGCATAATGCTCTTTATCAATTTCAAAAATACTGAGTAAGCAATTTGATAAGGTAGAGGAACATTTTTCAGACCATATTTAGAAGAATATTTCAACATCATGTTAATAATCTTATTTTTATGAGTAACAACATATGATACATTGTCCTAATTGCTGTTGAAAGTGGCTAATTGTTGTTGTTTTAGATTCTTATTATTTTATTTAGTAAATTGTGTCCGAAGGTTTTACCGTATTTTAATAGAATCTAAAAATTTAAGATATTTTATTGGACTAAATTTACTGAAATAAATGGTTACATTAAAAATATTCTCTATTTTTTAAAGTAGTAGTAAATGATAACAACGTGTACGTTGTGTTTTATCTCTTACTTAAACAATACATTTAGAAAAAATATTTTTATAGTTCATATCCATTTAAAAAAACAACTGTCTATTTATTTTGGGAATGACCTCGATGTAGATCAACCGTAAAATTAGTTTAGTAATTAAGTAAGTTCAGAGACAAAACAAAAATAATTCAGATACATACACTGAAAAATATGATGGTAATAGGTAATGGGGTAATGGGGTAATTATTTTCCAAACAAAACGAAATTGTAGAAATAATCATTATAATATACAGAAACAATCAGATATCTCAAAAAATATATATATATATATATATATATATATATATATATATATATATATATATATATATATATATATATATATATATATATAAATATAGGGTGTCACTAAAAAAATATCCACAATTGCACGGACGTATAGAGTTATCAAAAATAGAAAAAGAACGTTATATGATTGTTTAGTCCGGAAGTCCTTAGTTTGTGAAATATAGGACGTTGAACTTTTTTTGAGCAGATTATTACTTGTACCTTATACATTTTTGCAATAATGGGTTGAAATTAGGTACATCTCTTATCCTGAATTGTATCTTTAAAACATATGTACCAACTACAGAATACATTTAGAAGATGTTTTTTCGGGTTTGTGTCTCATTTTACCCCTTTACACTTTTTTCAGGTAGTCCAATGGCGCGATTTCACTGCAAAAATTGTTCCCTAGCCCTAACTGCTCTTTGAATAATAATAATAATAACACAAACATTATACCGTTTTTATGACAATTATAACACCAAAACACATATAAATTATGGTCATAGTAGGTGTTCTATGTGTCCGGCAACCTCTTCCAAACAGGCTTGTGCCGCCTTCTTCAGATGGAATGGACGCAATGGTGTATCTTTGGCCTGTTTAATGGGCACGTAATATTCCATATGTTTTAAATAGCCCCACAAATAATGAATTTAGGTCTGGTGCACCAGAGGGCGAGGTAACAGGAACCCCTCCTCCCATCCATTTTTTTTCCAAATTGTCTATTCAAGTACTCTTGAACATTAAGTGTGACATGCTGAATTGTACCATCGTCTAGAAATCATATTCCATTCCGATCTTCCAAGGAATATCATTTAATAAATCGGGCAACTCTTCAGTTGGAATGTTTAAATAACATTCACCAGTGAATCTAAAATGATTTTGAAATATTTCAGAATTTAGAGAACAATATAATATTTTTCAAAATTATCTATGTGGAAGAAAAACCGGCCCCACAAAATTATTACCCAAAATACCTATCCATACGTTTAAACTAAATCTATCCACCTATAAAAATGTTGTCAGCTCAAAAAAGGTTATTATGGAAGTTTATTGCTTCATCTCCGTTGAACCCAGCATCGTCAGTTTTCATGTAAATTAGTTTTTTTATTAACTATCGACGAAAATTACTTCTCGACATAATGTCTGCAGAGTTTAAAGCTTGCATCTTTTGCACGTGAAAGGTGTGCAATAACTGCTCACATACAGTACGCCAAACAGATTAATGATCTACATCTCCTTGTGCTGCTATTCTCTTTATAGAAATTGAAGGATCATTTTTAACGTTTCGTAATATGCGTTCTTCGACTTCAAGCGTTCGAGTAGTTCGGGAGCGCGCCCACAATCATTCTTTTTTGGTATCAACGAATCCGTATGCCTAACACTCTGATGAGCCTTCTGAAAATGTTTTTTGGAAGGTGCCCTTCGAATTGGTCAATGGTCCGGATACAAACGAAGGGCCTCTTGGCTTTTTCCATTAGCACATCCATCCATGTCTAATTCAGTTATCTTATAATTATTCATTTTATCGATTATGGTTATGTTTTAAACTTTAGAACAAAATCAGAATACACGAGTATAATAGCTGATCTGATAAAAGAAAGATTCAATAAATGTCAGACAGTTTCCATGACAGTATCAAACATTTGGATTATTAAACAAATTGGTTTGACAGCTGCAGTTTTGAGGATTGGTTTTTCTCTATGGTATTACCGGCTTTAAGAAAGAAAGATGGGGAAAAGGTCCTTATAGGGAATAATTTAAGTTCTCATATAAGTCTAAGAATCCTAAGAGTCTGAGAGGAACATAACATAGACTCTATTGCACTACCCCCAAATTCCACGCATTTGACACAGCCCCTTGACATTGCCTTATTTCGGCCTTTAAAGATCCATTGGAAAAAGATACTTGATGAGTGGAAAGCCACACCTGGAGGTCAGAGAATGCCAACAATTCCGAAAAATATGTTTCCATCATTATTAAATTAACTCTGGATTAAAGTTCTTAAGAATGATGAAGCTAATTTGAAAGCAGGTTTTCAAAACGCTAGTATCTAGCCTCTTTGTGTCCAAAAAGTTCTTGAACGTTTGCCAACTTATACTCCAGAAGGAGCTGATACTAACTCAAGTCTTGTGTCTGACGCCTTTATGCAGTATATTGAAACAAGTAGGAAACATCTCTTGGGGCAAGGAGAAACAAGAAAGGTGAGAAAAAGGAAAATTGATCTTGCACCGGGTAAGAGCATTTCAGCTGAAGAAGTAGAAAAATGTAATCTGCCTTCTAAATTACCTTCTTCCAAGTCCAGTAAACTTTTGAAAAAAAAGTTGCGGTAGAAAGCTCTAGTGAAGAAGAAAGTAACAAATATTCTTTGGCTTCAGATTCATCACCAAATGTTACAGATCTAAATCAAGATATTGCAGATATTATGTCCAATAGTAGAGCAGTTTCTATACTAAATTCTGATGGATACATGCCTAAAAGATATGAATTTGTAATAGTTAGCTATGGAGGGGAGTATTGGTCTGGACAAGTTGAGTCCGTACAAAGTGATGGAGCATTCGTTAAATGTATGACAAAATGCGGAAAATTATGGACGTGGCCCGACAAGGAGGATTGCATTTTTTATACTAAAGAAGAAATAAAAACTTCTATTAATAAGGCGAAATAAAGAAGTACCAAACGAGAACTTTTCTATGTCGCTGAACTTGGAGACTTATTAGGGAAACCAAAAAAATAAGTTGGTTTGTTTAAAAGATATGTTTCTTGTTCTTCCTACTTTTAATTAGTTATAAATGTTGAATAAGCCACTAACATGCACTGAGTTTTAGTTAAGACATTTTATTTGTAAAGATCCAAGATGTGTTTTTAAGTTAAACTTCAAAAATAAATACCTATTTTTTTTGTTTAACAGGATTTGTATTTTTTTTTATTTTTCATATGATACCTTAAGACATACTTGCACACGAGTATCCAAAACATAGTCCAAGTTCAATTTCTTATGGAAAATTTACCATGCACCATAGTTGGGACCATGTAATACAACGATGGTCCAAAATTTTGGGAAAAAAATAATGGGTTTTTACCCCATATAGCCCATTGCAAATTATTTTATAGTTTTTTGACATCCTCACAGATTAGCTAACATTATGCAGGTTTTGTAAGATGAATATATTTCAAGCCTTCAGCTACGGATTTCAAAATGTGTTAAAAAATTGGACCAATGTTGTGTGAAATTACGGTACGTAATTTTCTGTTTTAAATGTTCTAATTTTTTAAAGTTTGTGAAATTAAAATTGTAGAATTCCTTTACAACAGGTTTCTTGGATTTTCTTAACACTACTTTCTTGTGCAAAATCTTTATACTTATTTTCTGGAAATTTTATAAAATTAGGTGTATAACGTTTGGATTTACAGTGTAACAATTTTCAAGTTTTGCTAACTTTTCATAGTTATTAGATAAATTTTTCATTTTCTTTAGTATTCCAAAACTATAAATATTAAAAACTTCTTTATGAGAAACATTGTAATTGAACCAACAGAATTATAAATTGAATAGAAAATTATTTGGCATTTATAAATTATATAATAAATCTTAATTTATGGTACTTCCATCAAACATTAAAACACTATTTTTAAACTTGCATGTATTTCGATCATATGTTTGATCTTCTCCAGTGCAAATTACAACAAAAAAATTAACATAAACTTTTTACAAGAAACTAATTAACGCTACAATATGTTATAGTGATAAACAAATTCCTGAGGACATATTATATTGTTTAAGCCTAGGAGGCAATTTTAACTATCCGCACATTAAGGAAAATAGAAAATAAGTTTTAAAAGTTATTAAAAATGTAGAAAACCAAATTCATACCATGAATATCGAAGAAAAAAATTATATTAGTCAATTAGTAATAAAAAATATAAAAGTGACTCTTAATTATAAAGAAAGTGGACTAGAATAAAAACAAAATAATTTTTATAGAAATATTTATTTTAAAACAGAAAAATTTTTGGAAGAAAACTACGATATGGTTGTCTTAAATACTGATAAAGGACAAGTTACTGTAATTTTAAGTATGCAAGAATATGACCCAAAAGCCTATGAAGATCTAGCAGACACAGAAACTTATACTAAACTTAAACGAAATCCAATTAATGAAATGATTCAAAACAACCATATTATAGTCCAAAATTGGTATGATGAAGGTAACATAAGTGAATAAGATTATAATAACTTAAACACCTAACACTCAGATATTCCTAAAATATATTTTCTACCAAAAATACATAAAGCGAATCGACCTTTCCGTCCTATTATTTCATATGTTAACTCTACAACTTATTATTTATCAAAATTTTTGTCCAATATAGTCTCCAACATATTAGGAAAGAAAACTTTTTCAATTAAAAATCCCATAGAGTTTAAAGAAAAACTCCACAAGGGTAAAATTAACAATGGACACGTGTTACTCTCATTATATGTATGTTCTTTATATACAAACATTCCAATTAACTTAATTATTCAAATTCAAAATAAAAAATGGGAAGAAATAAAACATTTCACCAGTTTAATGGAACATCAATTTGTGGAAGGGACAACATTTTATTTAAATACAACATGTTTTAAATTTAAAGATTATCATCAACAGACATTTGGTTGTGCAATGGGGTCACCTATTTCAGCTACGTCCGCCAATTTAGTCATGGAATTTTTAGAAGATTATTGTCTAAATAGATTAAGTTTTTCACCCTCATTCTATCGTAGATACGTTGACGATATAATTATGGCTTCTAAGAAATCTAAAATTAATGAAGTTTAATAATTTTCAGCCAAAGCTTGAATTTAAAGAAATTGAAAGAAATGATAAAATTTCCTTTTTAGATACTATGGTTATTAGGGAGCAAGATGAAATAAAAGATTGGTATCAAAAACCTACTCACAGCTGGAGATATCTAAATTTTCATTCTAATCATAACAAATACAACACATTATAAGTGCTTTTAAAAAAAGAATTATCCTCTAAAAGTAATATTAGATATGGTCAAAAAAGGGTTAATTGTTTTTATAATAATTTTAAAACAGACATATCTAATCAAAATTATAAGTATGGTTCAGTCCCTTACAAGAATAAAAAATCTTTAATTTATAAATCTTTAGCTAAATATGAAATAAAACCAGCGTTTGATTCACAAAATTAAGGCTTTAGGTTATTTTTAAAACTAAAACCTGTTACACCGTGTAATCAAAAAACAAATACTGTTTACCAAATTTCTTGTGATAATTGTCCAAAAATATATATTGTAACTACAATGCAATCTTTAAAAAATCGTATTGTACAACATAAATCTGATATGAAAGTTAAACTAAAAAGTACAGCTTTAGCCAAACATGCCGTAGAAAAAAATCACTTATTTGATTATAAAAACACTAAAATTTTAGACAAAGAAAAAAATTTTACTAAACGGTTACTTTTGGAAATGACGTATATAAAAATTAACAGTGATACAGTATGTAATAGTAAAACCGACTTGGAAAAGTTACCTCAATGTTATAATTATATTTTAGAAAATTTGTAGTAGGTGTATGGTAATGTGTAACGTTTTTGACATTTTTATTGTAGCGTTAATTAGTTTCTTGTAAAAAAATTATGCGATTTTTTTTGTTGTAGCAATTTGCACTGAGAAAATCAAACATATAATCGAAATATATACAAGTTTAAAAATAGTGTTTTAATGTTTGATGGAAGTACCGTAACTTAAGATTTATTATATATATATATATATATATATATATATATATATATATTATTATTACTAATAACATTAAATCGGCACAAGGAATAAATCCGTTCTGATTTCCCGCAGAAAGGACAATGGGTCTGTAATATTTTACTACTAGTGATAATCGTTGCGAACTTCAATAACAAAACTAACCGTTCCCTTCAGTGTTTAAAGTTTTTACACAGTTCCTATGTTGCTTTACTGTTACATCAAGAAAAACGATTTGGTGTAGACTTTCTTCCTTAATTTTTGCCGAAATCGTATTCTTTGCTATCCATATGGGGTCATTTTTTGCTATTTAAAACCAAACACCTTTAACGCAGTACGCAGAAATAGCAATAATCACGAAATACTGCGTTTTCGCGAAGCTGTTATTGCACTATCGTCAAACATAGCTGTCATTGACCGCAGGAAGATTACTGTTTAATGCTAGTACACCTCGCTACGATATATAATCCATAATAAGTAACTGAAAGATAAGTAATGAAATGATGAAAACGAAGCTAGTAACTGTTAGTAGCGGTATCACGCACTTTCTCTTAATACTCGATTAAAGAAACGAATTGTTTCGCAGTAATTATCAAATTCTTGGTGATCTTCAGAAATAACACTTTGAAGCAAGAAAAGATTTGTTCCGACACGTTAAATTGGAAAAATCACAATAACGACATAACCTTAAATGTTTAAAGCCAATATTAAACACCGAGTAAAGCAGCTTTGCATATTAAGTTTGAGCGCCATTAACATTAAAACTTTCTTTTTTCTAAAACTACCTTAGAAAGAATTATATTCGTCTCCAAAAATGGTGAGGAATATTTTCTTCTCTAGGGAGGAAAGTAAAAAACAGTGTTGTCACGTTAATGATTACATTTAAAATTGGAAAATACCCGTCTTAATTCTTTCCCGCGTCGTGTATCTTTTCTAAAATTTATATTTACGTCATAATTCTTAATATATCTTGTAATACAATTCCTCTTGCCGGAAAGATTTTTATTTTGCATGAGCACTGGTTGATTGGCAATTAAACGAGACAAATTGTCTGGATTTTTACAAAACATTTGTCTATTTTAATTGCCTTTTAGCATCCAATGCAAATTTGCAAAATAAAAATCTTTCCAGGCAAGAGATGGAGCACGAATGGTCTTTAGTTGGAGAATTAACTGAATGAATTATAGATAAACGTCATGTTTTGTGTTAGGTAAATCAACACTTTATGTGAACAAGCATAAATATAATTAAAGGTACAGTTGATCAATTTTGGTTGAGAATTATGTTGATTGTCAGAATGGCAATTCATTATTTTTAAATAGTAATAAGATTGCTAGAAATAATTACGTAGCGGCAAGAAAAGTACCATGCTTCTCTTTTCACTGTAAGAATTCCTTGGTAACTTCTGATTGGTGCACGTGACTCGATTTTCGTAATGTAATTGATCGACCATACATGAAGTTAATTATCCATAATACTTTTAAATAATGGGCGATACAGTAGAATCATCAGCAAAGGTTACGTGGCGGAAACATAAAAAACCCAAATAATTGGAGAATTGTCATTTTATATAAATTATTGTTAGCTTTATTTTTTATTAATAATGGAGAGTGAAGACGTGTAGTGTCAATTTTACATTTTTAACCAACAAAACCACACAAACGAAATGAACGGAAACTAATTTAAAAAATGAACAGCATAGTTATCAAATATACAATGCGTATTTCAATAATTTCATTAGTGTATTACGATAATTTTATAATTTAAATTGTAATTTTTGAGAAAAAATTGTGTAAAACACAAGAAGTGTTTTTTACCTCTCATTGAATGGACACACTCGTTACGCTGGTATGTCAAACTCGAGGTGAAGAAACCACTTTCTTCTTTACTTATATAAGTAACCATCAATCAAGAACAATGCAATATATAAACATATTTACTTTGGTACGTTGTTTCATTTCATTAATGACCTGCATTGAAAAATAGGTTAAAAACCCTATAGTGCATGTTTTAATGTGTGGAGCTATAACATCATTCGTCTCTTTACATTTCAACTTCACAGTCGTAAAATCAACGAATTGAAACTGTCATTATTTGGCTATATAAACTGCTAAATTAAAAAAAAATAAGGATGTAGTTAAATTCGAAGTCTTCACAACTCACGTTTGTATTTATCCTAAATGACATACGCTCTTTTTATGCGTAAAAATTGGGAATGCCATATTCTGATTGATGTGCACATTTATATTCCTTCGATAACACTTTAGATGGAATTGTTCATCGACCGGAATAGATAAGAATAACAGATGTCCATAGAATGGCCCTCGTTGTAATTACATACCCACTGTATTGACAGGACGATGTGTATGTGAGGTTTCCTGAATTATTCAGGATAATGGCCTGATGCATTATCTAAGATTTTTTAATCCTAAAGTACTAAATGATTTTTCATTTTATTCGAAGTATTCGTAATTAAAACATTGCTAGAGTTGCAATACAGAGTCCATCTGATTATAAAATATTTAGCAAAACGTGTAAAAAGGCAAAAAAATGTTCCTTACTGCATAAACTTTGCTAGGTCCGATACTTTCATCGTTGGTTAGATTTCTACGTTAAAGCATTCATTACACAGGGTGTCTGTGTATTACACCGACAACGCTTAACTGTAGATTCAGGGTATAAAATAAAGACGCTTTAGCGAAAAAAGTTTAGTAAAAAGTTTTTACTTTTCGAGGTATAAGTGATCAAAGTTACCATAAAATAATGGTTTTTTGCTAACCATTTTGCAATGACATAATGAAAATAAAAAATAAAATAAAATAAAATTTGGAACAGCTTTTTACTCGGTTCAGCTGCTCCTTTTGGCCAACTTTAGGTCATGGCCTCCTAGATTTTTGCGATTATGACGTCATAGTATCATTCAGAACTTTTCCAATCAACACAATCATAACAATTGAAAGCTACCAATTGATAGAACATTGCTTTTTAAAGAGAAAAGCCCCTTGAAATTTTCGCTAAAGTTAGCCATTTTTGAGAAAAAAACTGTTTTATGAAACCTTGCAAATCGTTAAATCGGAATGGCTATTAGAGCAATGTTTCGTTATTTTGGCAGAATTCCTATTTTTAATTAAAAAAGTTGTTAAATTTTGGTAAATTTGTTGCTGAGAATAATCATTTAAAATTTTGATGTTGAATAATACTTTCATCACTGTAGCAATGTAGAAGAATGTATTTCATGTCAAACAAAAGATTTAGTGTGTATGTAAATAAATGCTCGGCAAAGAATGTATACGATCACGCGTTTTAAAACCAAAATCGAAGGTGGCTTTCCTCATGTGATATCTAATGTTTTGCCTCAGTTTAATTGTTTGTTACTACAAGAACACATACGGAACGTTTTACGTTTAAATTTCGTTTTCCTTGTTTTTTGTTTCGAATACTCTAGTTACTATTCGTAAAAATGGAATATTTTTTAATGAACTCAACAATATACATTTAATATTAGGAGAGTGTAGAATGAATTGTCTAGCAGCAGCACGAATGTACGGAGAAAGATTTTCAAACAGACGTATTCCCTATCATTCCACCTTTGCTGGAGTAGACAGACGGCTAAGGGAATTTGGGACATTGAAGAAATCCACTGCAGGTGTAGGCCGCCCTCGGCAAGTTCACGTTGAAACGGAAGAAGCAATCCTAAACGCTGTTGAAGAAAATCCAAGAGAAATCTTGAGAAGACTGGCAAGACTATTTGACACATCAAAGGATACTGTTCACCGAACGTTGAAAGCACTTCTGCGGCCTTATCGCCTTCAACGTGTCCAAAATTGCAAGATGGGGATCCTGCGTTACGCGCAGAGTTTTGCGAGTGGACTATGAATGGTTTTATTGGCGATAATAGGTTTTTTGATAAAATTTTGTTTACGGATGAATCGTGCTTTACACGAAATGGAATTTTCAACTTTCATAATCTTCACGAATGGAGTGATGAAAATCCTAGAATAATTCGACCAAATTCCTTTCAACGGCAGTTTAATAATGATGTATGGGCTGGAATCGTTTGAGATTTTTTAGTAGGTCCTGTTGTTCTGTCACAAAGATTATATGCGCAGTCTTATTTAGAATTTATCCGAGACGAAGGGCCAGCATTACTTGAGAATGTACCGTTAGAGTTACGTCGCGATCTATTTTTTGTGCATGATGGAGCACCGCCACATTTTTCCCTCCCTGTGCGAGAATACTTCAATGTTACATATCGTTATAGGTGGATCGGTAGAGGAGCTGATGCACCAATAAAGTGGCCACCCAAGTCTCCTGACCTTACCCCAATGGACTTTTATCTATGGGGAGTTTTAAAAGAAAAGTTTACGTCAATCCTGTTAGAGACCGCGACGATTTATGGCAAAGAATAGTAGCTGCTTCAGAATAAATTCGGAAAAATCCTGGGATACTACGTACTGTTCGCACAAGTTTGTTACGACGAGCTCAGGCTTGTATACGTTGCGAGGGTAAACATTTCGGACATTTGTTGAAATAAATATTTATTTTTCTATTATCTAGGACAGTTGTTATTTTTCTTCTTAATTACATACTTTGATTTTAAATCGCTTATGTACTATGTACCGTAAGTTTCGTCAGCTGTATTAATAAAATAAAAGTTAAAACCTTTATATATTAACTACTACAGTGGTTTTTCGGCTTTTAGCAACGCTACTTCAGATTTTTACGACAAACTTACCAAAATGTAACAATTTTCTTAACTAAAAATGGGAACTATGCCGAAATAACGAAACATTGCTCTAATAGCCATTCCGATTTAATGATTTACGGGGTTTCACAAAACAATTTTTTTCTCAAAAACTTTAGCGAAAATTTGCAAGGGCGCTTTTCTCTTGAAAAACTAATCTTACCGGAGTAAGAAGTACCAAATTTTATTAGGTTTCATTACGTCGTTGCAAAATGGTTAGCAAACAACCATTATTTTATGGTAACTTTGATCGCTCATACCTCGAAAAGTAAAAACTTTGTATGAAACTTTTTTCGCTAAATCGTCTTTATTTTATCCCTCAATCTACAGTTAAGCGTTGTCGGTGTAATACACAGACACCTTGTATACTTCGTAATCAATGGTTAAAGTCTAAAATTCAATAGTAAGTTTGCATACATGTATGTAGCACAGCAGGCTAATTCTTTTATGTTTTCACATATTTTAAATGTTTTGACATTAACAATTATTAATATTATTTTATATTTACTGACGACCATAGTTAAAACATACTAATTTTGGAAATATGTGTGTTATATTGTATAAATTAAAGTAGAATTACCAAATTATTTATGTCAACACTCAGCCCTAAGGTACTCTTTCCTAAAAATTATAATTAGCAACGAGAAATAACTGGACATTTAATCGATCAAATATGATTAAACCGTCCTAAAAATGATATTCCAGAACGCCATCTATCAAATGAAAGCTGAACGAAAAAAAAAATTAGCAAAATATAACCATAGCATAATATTATAAAAGACATTATTAAATGTACTGAAGTAATTCTACAGACTAAGTTTACACATTTATAAAATCTAATCAAGTATTTTAATTATAAATAATAATCGTGAAATCTTTCTTGTTAAGTGCTTCCCTCCACCTACTCCCTTACGGCCGCTGAGAAAATAAAATTAATGGCACAGTTATAAAAATGAATATAACCTAGGATAACCTTAATACAACGTACGTTGAAGCAAATAAATAAACTCAGGAAATATTTTGATTACGACTCTGCCTTGTAGGACATCGAAGTATACAAATTTTATTTACAGTTAAGACGGGTGCGATAACATTTTTATTTCTCGTTGAAATATTTTAAATGGGATAATGCAACTGCTAGATTTCAACAGTTCATGCCTAAACACTGTCTTATAATTTTCACGTAATTTTCTACTTACTATATCTAACGTGATTTATTTAATTAACAGGATCGGTTTTAATTAGCGTTCTAAAACTAATTAAGGGAAGTTAGAATCTGTTTTGGTCAGCTTTTCGTAACTGGTTGAAATTATAATGACGGGAGTTTTATGTTCTTTCAGGTCTCTTTATCCTTGTTTAGAAACAACTATCGACGTGTTGGTGAAAACAAGTAGCTATTGAATTTGTAAGGGTAATTACATAGGGGAATTTGATTGTGGATATTCTCGTATGGACTATGTTTGTGAGGGAATGAGAAATTTGTCCACATGGGGAAATGGTGGTGGTGATGAATCTCTTATCTAGGTACAGTTGTATAAGGTATCTAAACCTTTAGGAACGATTAATTTACTAGAATGTTTATATTTTTACACTGCGGGCAAGATAAATTAAACGTTTTACGTACACTGATATTAACGAATGTTTGATAGGGGGATACTTCTGCAATTTGGGTTTTATCGCGATGTGCGATCCAGTACGGATTAGAATGCAGGACTTCCGAAAACACGGAAAATTACGTGAAGTGAGAGAAAATGTAATAATGACTTTTGTTTACGTAATTACTATATGTCAAAAATAGTTATCGGATCTTGGTCTGATGTATCGCTTTCAATTCCATAACACTCTGCACTTTAGTAAGTTGCCGCGGTGGCGTGGGGTGTAAGTTTGTGTGTAATTAGTATCAATTAGTAGACCTGGACTGTCAGCCCCGTTCAGCTTTTTAGTCGACGCTGTGGGGCCGGCAGAATTTATGAAGGCGGCCTTTCTGTCCGATAGTGTAAATGGGATACGACACCGCCGTAATGTTCTCCACAGGTGTTCATGTAGATGTAAATAAAAACTTAGATGTGGGTGAAAAGGAATAGTGGCGTTAGCTTAGAGATTGGTGGCCGCATAAGTAGTGGGACTGGACGGGACAACAACGGAGGGAATAAAATGTATTATTTGAAATTCTGAAATTTTAGTAAAATTAATCAATTATCAAATAATTAATTTAAAAAAATAGGTAAAGGATTTCGCTCTTTACAGCACGTGCACACAACGTTCCAAAGGATACAGGTGACTCAACTATACGTTAAGATAGCCGGTAATTTTTACGCACGTGGCTGCACGGGCGCGTGGGGGATAAATTCGAAAGCGCACCACTTGCTGTACAGTTTTCAAAACAAGAAAAGAAAAGGGCTCATGTACAGTTAATACAACGATTAGGGTTAAAACCCAAATTTAAAAAGGAACAGGTTGACAGGTCACAATAACATTGAAAAAATAACTTAGCTGCGATACAACACAAATCATTTAATGCGCAAAACAGTCTTAAAAGCCAACAATAGGTCGATTGCCCAGAATAAAACATCAATCAATACACAAAATTAAACACAGATAACTAAATCAAGCATGTAATTATACAACACAGCCAAAACAAAAGAAATTGCGCATCTCACCTTGGCTGCTGGAGAGGACAGTATTCAGGCAAACCTATGAAATGTTCCTCTCTAAAGGTAAGATAAACGGAAATAATATAAAGCGACTTTGGCACACATGCGCTAAGAGAGGGTCCCGCAAACGTATTTGTAGAAACTTAATACTTGGCTAAAAGTACTAATAATACAAAAATTGCAAGTATACGAGCTATACGTATTTTATCATCTTAAATGCTAGAAGCTTAATAGTAAATTTTGGCGACAATAAAATGTAGCCAAACGAATTAAAGTTACAATCTGCGTTACCTGGGCGATCAAGACGTATTCACTACATAATATTCGAAGCTAAGCCAAATAAACAGCGAATAAAGCGGAATTAAATGTAATTCAACCGTAAGCCAATTTAGCACCGAAACCAAAGCACAATAATTCAGTAAACAAGAACTCTTGGTTTTTCCTTGGAGTATCTCCTAACCTATAAATTTTACTCAAAAGGCACTTTCGAATGTTTTACAAAAAAAGTAATAATAGATGAGATAATGGGATACCGTAACAGTGACTTCAGACAGTTTAACAATATTTAATTTTTAATGACCTAGTTATTCTTTACTAAAATTTAATTCTTTATACGTTTCTCAAACTGCAATATTAATAGCACGCTGATGTTTATGTTTTAATTTTTGAACTTTGACAACATTGTTTTCAATATCTTTAACAATTTTAATAGATATTACTAGTGACGAAGATAACTGTAAGTGTTATCGAAACGTTTAGATTGTATAATTTAAAATACACCATTAAAAAAACCAAAAAAGATAAGTATTTTATTATGTGTGATAATGGTGAAAGTTTACATTTTCACATATTCTAACACTTCCGAAGATGATTGGAAACTACCAGCATGAATAATTCTGTTGTACAGCCATGACTACAATGTAATACATGTGAAACTTGAATTAAATAGCTAACAACATGCCGTATAATTACATATGTGCTTAGTTTTATGTTCAGTTGACCTTATGCAACTTGCGGTTTACATACATGTTTAATCAAATCCTTCGCAATGACTCTATGTTTAATGTCGGCCATATCTCAGGAATGGATTATAGCACAGGTTCGGGAAAAAATTTTTATAACAAAAGTGGCCTCGAGAAACGCCTGGAAATTATTTTCAGAATTGTAGGTCCACCGCTAGAGGGCGTATTTGACAGTTAAAATTTTAAAAAGCAAAATTTTTCAAAATTTACTCAATTAAGGGGCATATTAAATATTATAATCCGATTCCTCGACAAATTCTGCATATTTTTTATTTGACAAGTTTTAGTCTATCTCTTCAAATAAGGGGTGGGGGAGAGTGGGAACCTTGTTACGAAGAAACGCCTTTAATTCAGGTTCTGCTTGACCGATTTTAATAAACTTGATGTTGTTTGAAAGAGCTTTTGTTAAACAATAGAAAATTTGTAAATTTGAAGCAATCTGATTAATAACATAAATGCTAGAGGGCGTTGTTTGATATTTTTTTAATATTGTGTTTTCTCTTTACAATTTTAAATGGAAGCATAAAAATTTAAGTAGGTCTTTAAAAAGTAGACTAAATTAGTAATAAAACAGTGAAAACCGCAAGTCGATATCTTTTTCCTATTCTGAGATATCGTAAGAAACAGGTAAATGGCGGGAATTGTTCTTCCAACGACTAGTAGGCTAGTTCGCGTTAACGGAAATTATTAAATTTAGCCCGGATGAAAAGATTTTACATTGGTCTGCAGTAATTTAAACAGTTCATATTAATGTTATGGTTTCCGCTATATTAC
This sequence comes from Vesta saturnalis, assembly GCA_036346205.1. NCBI lineage: Eukaryota > Metazoa > Arthropoda > Insecta > Coleoptera > Lampyridae > Vesta > Vesta saturnalis. Next base: position 2,875,191 of record JARFJB010000145.1, on the reverse strand, counting down.
CTAAGTGTAATGCTGTCGCTACTAACAATGAGAACAAATTATAAAATAATAATGTGATAAATCTAACATTTTTTAATTATATAAGAATGTTACATTTGTTTTCAAGCTATATGTTAGTAGATCAAAAGCATAAAATATCAATAAAAACCGACATTTGCTCAGCAACAACACATACAGTTTAAAATATGAATTACGATGTAAGATGTAAGATGTAAGATATAAAATAAATTCCCTGTTGAAAACAAGCAAGCTATGATTTTCACGCATATGTCAAAAATTATTCATCGATTTGCATTTAATAGACTTTCTTTACCTTTTCGTACCACACTGATTCTTACAAATGAAGAATCATTTTATATGTTGGCAGTTTATTTTGAATGTATGAGAAATGCAACCGTTGCTGCTAGAGTGTATGCACTGCAGTACCCAAACAGACGCATCACAGCAGAAGAGTTTTTCTCCGACTCGCACACCGTGTGCGTACTACTGGAAATGTGAATCTTTCTGTGTACCGAAGACAACGCAGAGGTAGAACAGAGGAAAATGTTATTGATATTTTAGCTTATATAAATGTTAACCCTCATTCAAGCACCAGAGCTATAGCTAGAGACTGTCCAAAATATTTTAAGAGAACACAGCTGACTACTTATTTATTAATGCATGTTTTATTAGGTATTATAATGATAAAAATGTTTTAATTTTTTTCGTTTGTCGTTATATGTTTCCCATTTTTATCATACCGAAAATGTCATTACATCAAAGTTAACTTGTGACAACATGACTAATGTATTTGCCGCCATTTTATGTCCAGTTTCAATAAAACACCAAATTATTTAATGAAATTATCTTATGGTATGTGAATAGATTTTAACTAAAAACATGATAATTAAGTGAGGCAAAGTAAAGTAAAAAGGTACCAATAATAAAAAATAATGAAGGGCCGGACGAAAAAAAATCGTAATAACATTACGAGGGTTAATGCATTTAAAATCCTTTTTCGTTTACTAACAACGAAGGACTTCAATGTGTCTTATTGATCTGATTACTTTATAATATATACTATTTTAGATTGCACCCATATCACATGGACCTACACCATAGTTTGAATGCTCAAGATTTCGATACCAGGTTGGATTTTTGCAACTGGCTCTCAAATATGATACACGACGATCCTGAAATACTTTCACGAATTATGTGGACAGATGAGGCTACTTTTCATAGTGATGGTAGTGTAAATCGACATAATATGCACTACTGGTCTGAAACGAATCCCCACTGGATGCAGGAGGTCCAACATCAGAGTCGTTGGTCTGTAAATGTGTGGAACGGGATTCTAGGCGGAGAAATAATTGGGCCTTTTTTTTAATGAGACTGTTAATGGAGAAAGATATTTAGACTTTTTAAGCAACGAATTGCCACTTCTTTTAGAAGACGTACCCTTGGCCAGTCGTCGTGACATGTTCTTGCAACATGATGGGTGCCCGGCACATTATTCTAGAGATGTTCGGAATTTCTTAGATCAATCATACCCTGAAAGGTGGATAGGACGTGGAAGTTTATTTATTTGGCCACCAAGGTCTCCAGACCTAACTTGTTTAGATTTTTGTTTGTGGGGGCGAATAAAAGATCTCGTTTATGCCGATAGACCCACAACAAGAGCTGACATAATTGAAAAAATACGACAGACAATACAAAGTATTTCAAGGGCAGAAATTGAAACTGCTGTTCTCCCCACCCGTCTGCGATTGATTTCATGCATTGAAAATGATGGACGACAATTTGAACATTTACGGCGACACTAATTACGTAGTTATTTATTTAAGGTTTGAATTGTTAGATTTATCCCATTATTATTTTATAATTTGTTCTCATTGTTAGTAGAAACAGAATTACATTTAGGTGATCTAGCGGCAACCATAACATTAGTATGATAACAGTTTAAATTACTGCAGACCAATGTAAGACCTTTTCATCCAGGCTAAATTTAATAATTTCCGTAAACGCCAACTAGCCTACTAGAAGTTGGACAATTCCCGCCATTTACCTGTTTCTTACGATATTTCAGAATAGGAAAAAGATATCGACTTGCGGTTTTCACTGTTTTATTACTAATTTAGTCTACTTTTTAAAAACCTACTTAATTTTTTATGCTTCCATTTAAAATTGTAAAGAGAAAACACAACATTAAAAAAATATTAAACAGCGCCCTCTAGCATTTATGATATTAATCAGATTGCTTCAAATTTACAAATTTTCTATTGTTTAATAAAAGCTCTTTCAAACAACACCAAGTTTATTAAAATCGGTCAAGCAGAACCTGAATTAAAAGCATTTTTCGTAACAAGGTTCCCACTGTCCCCCACCCCTTATTTGAAGCGATAGACTAAAACTTGTCAAAAAAAATATGCAGAATTTGTCGAGGAATCTGATTATAATATTTAACCGTCTAGCGGTGGGCCTACAATTCTGAAAATAATTTCCAGGCGTTTCTCGAGGACACTTTTGTTATAAAATTTTTTTTCCCGAACCTGTGCTATAATCCATTCCTGAGATATGGCCGACGGCCGTTCTTAGTTGGCCACCCGGTACTTACCTTTTATTCCGAACTTATTACTATATTACCATCATATTTATCATTGTAAATACCACCTCAATATATATATATATATATATATATATATATATATATATATATATATATATATATATATATATAAGCAAAAACAAGTAAAGGAGCATGAGATACTTAAAATGTTAAATGTAATTTATTAGATGAATATTTGTATTATTCTTAGAAAACGTTTATCTATATCCATAATAATATCTGTTAGTACTCGTATTATATGAGATGAATCACCAAAAGCCACATTCTTTTATTTGTGCATATTTATACGGCGTTTCAAAAATTAAAACATTAAAACATTAATGTTACACATGAAATAAACATCAATTTGTACGTAAGTACAAGTATATGGATTTTAAAATTGAGTAACTAAACCACAATCAGTAATAAGCAAATGGATATGAAACTTAAATGTGTTTATTGTTGAAAAACCCGTGTAGGTAATTTACATGTATGCAATAAGAGATAATTCTCTATATTGTCTTGTTTTAAATAAATTCATTAAGAAAATACAAAAATGTGCAAAAAATTTGTTTGCCTACACATGGATTAATCAGCTTCTCTTCTTGGGGTATAGACACCATTCAAACAGCCAATCAACAAAAATAGATATTAATATTTAAATCAACACAAAAATAGTAGCCGATGAGGATGATGGTTGTCGAAACGTGTGTCTTGTTTTAATAAATGTGTGCGTGATTAATGAGTTAAACTTTATTTGTCAGAGATTCCAGTACTCTAGAATTTCATGTATCAACTTTGGAAATATTCGAATGCTTCGTTAAACAGTCTTTATCTCCAAAATTCTAATTAAGCAATTAAAACATACTTATAACATTTTTATCATTGTATCTTAAAGTATATTCCATCTTATTTAATCTGTGCATCGTTAGAAAGGGACGACCCATTATGGCGTACTCAAATTTCAAGGGAGAACTCTTAGAAATCCTTTGATCATGTAAATTAAAAAAAAAAGTAAAAGGGTGGGCAATTTTTTATAAAGTTCTCTCAAAGAAGTTGGATGTCTCATTTAAATTATTTTACATCCCTTAAAATTGTTATTAAAAAGGGGCTACGTATGTCGTAAAAAATTCGTTGTAAGACGGATTAAATAGCTGAGAATTGTTTACAAAAGAAATGATAACACTTACGTAAATAAGTCTACACCTTTCTAACTTTTAATTACTTTGATGAAAATCTTCAAAAATTTTAAGCACTTAACTGTTAGATTAATTTTAAGAAAGAGTTAAAATGGACATCATTTTAAGCAAAAGCTAGAATTAAAAATTGCTACTCACTCACATATATTAGCTGTGGTGTAAGTAATAACTTTCTAAAAACGAAGTCACACGAATGCTGTTTGGATTTTGATTAAGAAGTACTAATTTATAGTTTTATGATCTTCAAATAAAATTAATTCTACTTAGTAACACGTTTCACTTATGTTACATGTAATTATGATTTTATAGACCAAATAAAGATAGATAAAGCTGTTTATACTCCGTCATAAAACCGAAAACGTGTCATCATTTAACAGAAAATCCTTTTTTTAAAAATGTGGATACCCATGACGTCATTTTTTGAGATACGGTCAACACAAAATCAAGCCATCATGGCAAGCGAGCTGTGTTAAAAATGAGAGTAATGTTTATTGTCTAACTGTTCCAAATGTGTTCATAAACTCAATCATCCAGTGCTGTAATTAGATAAACGGTTTGAACATTGGAAAATGCTCTGAAATTGTAACAACGGAAATAGTGTAATCTTACGTCAATAATAATGACCATATAACAATAAAGCTAATACATCAACTAAAGTAAAACAAATTATCGATTGCGTTTCGTTTTTTAATTACACAATAGTTATTTGTATTACAAGTCCAGAAAGTTGGTATTTGTGAGAACGAGTAAACTTTGCAAATTTATGAGTACTCACAAACCATTTTATGGCAAAGTGATACACAAGATTTTTTTGTGCCGAGGTCAACAATTGTTATTAAAATCCATAAACAAAATTGTTGTACTTTTTAAAATTTCATACCTGTTGAAATTAAGTTGACAATACTGACAACTGACAGTAACCAACATAACCTAAAAATAAAATTGCGAATTCTACCACTACAACCAATAACAACTGTAATTTAGTATTAATTTTGCCGGCCTAGGCCAGAAAACGCATAGTTTCCGGGCACACTTGCTGTCTGCATATGCCCTACTACAGAACGAAGGCACAAAAATAGTATTTACATTGCAAGTGCCTGGAGTAAGTTGTTCAACTTGGTAATGAAATGAAATAGTTATACAAAGTGGTTCTGAAGGAAATAATATTTTGAAAGCTTTGTTATGCTCCTTCGTTTTCCGACTCATTTGTTTTAGGTAGCTCCACAAGTAGTAACCGTTAGTTGATAGGCACGGCGATCTAGAAGACTCGTTCTCATTTGAAAATGTGCTAATAGTCACTGTAACATACTCTTATAGTATGGCATGTAACGCGATCTTGCTGGAATGATAATTTTATACAAAAACGTTACGTCGAAAACTTGCTATCTAAAAATACAGGAACAAAATTTTATACTTTTCTCAAAGATATTTTCATAAAAATGTGGACTAGGTGAGAAATACTTTGGCATCAGTACGTCGACCTTGCTTAATGGTCTAAAGAACTGAATTAATTTTCTCACTGACCATTTTCGACTATGGTTTTATATCTGATGTTGTTGGCTCAATGTCAACGTGTATATATCAGAGTTGAGTATTTGACTACAAATCTCTTTCTTATTCCAAAAAATGTGTTATTATTCATGACTATTGTTAATAAATACTATTAATAGTTATTAACCATCAAGTGTATTAATCAAGGCGATTAACGATGAGACATTTTAACGCGTGAGCGCCAACGCGTTAGAAGAGTCGAGACCGTTAATCGGGCATTAATATTCAAGTTGTTATAAGTTTTTGTTATGAACGAATAAGTTCAAAAGTTAATATGTAATTAAAATTATTATTAATTTTATTAATATGTATTTAATAAAATTAATAATAATTTTTAATTAAATGAATCAAGTTGGTTACAATATTTTTCAGAGTGCCACTTCCTTTAATTTTCCTGCTTTTCCAAAGTAAGAACTTTTTATCAACCACATTGCCACTTTGTAATGTAATTACAAAACGCATGAAACTTTTTTCTGGCAGTTCCCGTCACTGTGAGGTAATGCATTCATTGTTATATATTTTATACAATTCACCACAGCGCCTTCTATCAATTTTATTTAAAGCATTGTATAATGTTGCTTACTATTTCCCAATAATAAACGATCGTATAAAACAAAATTTAACGTACTCATTGTTTAAATGTACAAAGTCTAGGGAAGCTAAGTTAGGGAAAGATTGTAAATAGACATCATTTAGAGTTTTCTGGTATTACATACACATTCATAGTAAGGAAATGAAGAATTATGCATTAAAGTAATTAGGAAAAGAATTTTATTTTGAAAACAAAACGGCATTTTGCAAAAATATTGCTAAAATCTTACTATAGGAGTGAAAATTTTTAACACTAAAATATACCAGGGTCGTTATACACAACTATAAATAAACCAAAACAATTAGACACCGTATAATAAAAAAATTTACGTACTATGTGAACATTTTCTACGTTTTTACTTTACAAGCTACATAATGATACGTATGTAGGTATAAAAGACATTTTTTCACCATCACTAAATCGACTTATTAGCTCATATTACAACGTTTGACAAAGATTGGTCATGTTCGTGAGCGTGCGTGCGTGCGTGTGTGTGTGTGTGTGTGTGTGTGTGTGTGGGCGTGCGTGCGTGCGTTTATTTTAATAGATACGTTAAACAAAAATTGCTCGAATAAAGCCGAGCTTTAAAAAGCATATAATTTTTTGGTACATTTACTAGGTGGATTTCAGTAAAATTCACTTTAAAAGTATAGGATGACGTTTACGCCCCCTTCCGGTCATTTTGCAAATTTGAAAATATTTTCCACGGTCTTTTTTTGGCCACTTTAGTAATCAATTTTTTTACCGCAACTCTCTACGACGAATGGTTTCCGAAAAACAGCACTTTGCGTTCTTCTCTGGCCACCCGGTACATGTTTAATGTTATCAACTTGGACTAAACAAGTTGAATGACTTGAGACTTTAACAACTTTACCTTTTTGCGAAATTTTTAGAGTCTTATTTTTTACATAAACGAGCTGATTTAAACAATACAATTTAGTTTTTCAAAAACTGTCTTGAGTTGGAATCAATACCTGAACGTTTTTTTCTAAGCAAGGTTTAAGTAAGGCAAATCGAGTTCTTGGTTTTAACTTAAATACATTTTTTGAAGGAGAAATACCGGTAACTGTAGAGGGTATAGTTCTATGTGTAAATAAAAAATTATATAACCTAGTTTTTAAAGTGTACTGACATTTCCCCCTTTTTATCAAAAAATAAAGCTTTTTCTAAATTCATTTTAACAGGTTGGACACTTCTCTCAGCAAGGCCATTACTTTGAGGGTGACAAGGTGGAGATGTTATTGGTTTTATGCCATAAGCCTGGCAAAAAGCGGTAAATTCTTGAGAACTGAATGGTGGACCGTTGTCAGACACTAATTCAACAGGTAGCCCAAAGTTTAAATATCGTTTCTTTTGCATTAGCCCTGTTTTCCATCTGTTTCACATCTAACCATTTAGATTTATCAACCAAAATTAGGAAAGTACTGTTATATTTGTGAAAAAAAATCCAGATTTTGTAAATTCAATGACTAGTTTAGTAGTGTTCAATTCAAGTGGAATATTTTCAACTAAGTTAAAGGAGTATAAAGAACTACGGATTTCAGTGATACTAGACATTGGTAAGCGTGATTAGCCGTCAGCATTTGCTAAGAGTTTTACCTTTTTAAACTGTATGTCATAGTCATAAGCTGCTAAAGTAATAGCCCAACGGGTTATTCTAGACGCGACTGTGACTGGTATACCTTTATTTCTACCATGTTATATATATATATATATATATATATATATATATATATATATATATATTGTAAAGGCAGGTGATCAGAAAGTAAAGTGAATTTTCTGCCAAATATATATTTGTGAAACCTTTTTAAAGCAAAAATAATTGCTAGACCTTCTCTTTCCAAACTTCAGTAAAGTTCTTCAGTTTCAGAAAGGGTGCTTGATGCAAATAATACGGGTTTTTCCTCATCATTATTATTATATATAATCGGAACCTTTTCTACCGTTAGGTGTAAAGGTATTATGTACACATTCAATATGTACTTATAAACTACATACTATATAGTTACTACATTTTATTTTACATCACTTTATTATATTTCATTGTCAATCTTCTTTGTCTATTCTTTTTTGTTTCTGACCATTCTTTTCCCTTCACTCCTTGTCATTCCTTTTTGCCCTAGGTGTTCCTATATATCTTTAATCCATGTATTTCTTGGTCTTTCTCTTTCTCTTTTGTGTTGTGATCTTGCCTCCCACACTCTTTTCGTTGCCCCTAAATACCTAAATGTTTGCACTTTCTCAATCACAATTCGATTTAATTTTATTTGGAAGTCTCCTTCTCCCATCACCATCACTTTCATTTTGTCGGCATTTATTTTTAGGTTTCTCTCACACAGTACGTTGTTTCATACTTCTATATTTTGTTGCAGGTCTCTGCAGCTCTTTGCGTAAACAACTAAATCGTCCGCGAATACACTCTACATATTCCTGTATCCTACTGTTATCTTTTTCATTTTTTCTTTTACCCCCTTCAAAGCATCGTCCATTATTAAGTTAAACAGTACAGGACTAAGGACTCCTCCTTGTCTTAGCCCTTCCTTTGTTGTGAACTCTTCCGATTGTTGATTGCCAGTTCGCACATAGTTTCTTGTGGTATCGTATAAACTTTTTATACATCTTGTGAGTTCACCGTTTACTCCTCTCCTCTATAATCTATCCCATACTGCCTTCCTTAATGCACTATCAAATGCATTTTCAAGGTCAATAAATGCAACGAATATTTTGTCACTTCTAAATTTTTCTATTAATTGTTTTATAACCAATACATACATGGTCTTGTACTCCTCTACCTTTTCTGAAGCCGCATTGTGCATCCTCTAATTGGTTTCGTTTCCTTCCTTTCTCTTCCTTCTAGAATTCTTTCATATATCTTTGTTATTATGATAACATGGCAATTCCCCTGTAATTTGCGCAGTTCCTGCTATCACCTTTTTTGTGTAGTGGTAGTACTACCCCTAGTTCCCAATCTTTAGTAGTCTTTTCTTCCTGCCATGCTTTATTGATCAATGCTGTTAATACTGCTATACCGTTGTTCCCCAAATACTGTACTATCTCTGCCGTTATGCCGTCGTGCCCAGCTGATTTGCCTATTTTTAACTTCTTCAACGCCTCTATTACTTTTTCTTCAGCAATTTTCTCTTGTTTTTCATATTTATTTGTGTTGTTTTCTTCATTCACTTCTACTATCTCTGTCTTTTCTTGTGCCTGTTCTATAGTCCACATTTCCTCAAAGTATTCTTTCCATCTCTTCATAAACTCATCTTCGTATTTTAGAATTCTTCTATCTTTTGCTTTTATGTGCTTGGTCGTTTGTGTTTTTCCTTTGCGTAGCAATTTAAGTGTGTTGTAATATAGTTTTTGATTTCCAAGTCTGTCTCGTTCCATCTTCACATCAAAATCTTCCCATGATTTTATTTTTTCTTGTTTTACCATTTCCTTGACTTTAATTCTCTGTTCTTTATAACTTTCATATTTTTCCCTGGTTTTATTACTCAAGTATTCTTTCCACAACCGTTTTTTAATTTTTATCTCTTTTTTTATTCCTTCCTTTCACCAGCTTGTTTGTTTCTTTTCTTTAATACTTTTTGGAGTTCCACATACTTCTTTTGCTCTCGTTAATATTTCTTTCATATCGTTCCATATTCCCTCAAGCGTTGAATTGTTTATACTTTAGTAATTTTACTCATTTCTTCTTCGACTCTTATATTATATCTTCTTGCTGTTACTTGCTCCCCCAGTTTATATGTTTTGATTTTTTTCTTAACCTTATTTCTACTTTCTCTTTCCTACTTATAACTTTCCTAGTATATTTATGTATCTCCTTATGCGCAAAGAAGGTGTTCGTTATTATCATATTGCTATGAATACAAAAATTTACCAGTCTTGTACCATTATTATTTCTAGTGTTCTCTCTATGTACTCCTATTGATTTACCTGTCTCTTCATTCTTCCTCTCCACTCTTCCGTTTAAATCCCCTATTATTATAATTCTTCCATTACTATCTTCAATTGCTTCTGTTAATTGTTCCCAAAAGTCGTCTTTATTTCTTACTGACTCGTCTTCGTTTGGTCCATAAACCCTACCAAAGTTGTTTTTGTTTGGCTTTCCATTTCCATCTCTATTTTTAGTATCCTTTCTGATATTGTGCTACATTTGTTTATGTATTTTGTTTTTTCCTTTTTAAATACACAGCCTACGCCTTTTTCGCCCCTTTGTGTGCTATCTACCCCGCTATATATCAATAAATGTCCTCCCTCCATTTCCACCTCTCCCGTTCCTCTCTTTTTAATTTCTGTTAGACCCAGTATATCCAGTTCTGCTTTGTCAATTTCCTCCTCTAGTTCAATTTCTTTGCCTGCTAGACTTCTAGTGTTACAAGTACCTATTTTCGAAATTACTGTTTTTTGCATATCCATAATATTGTTTTTGTGATCAACCGGTCCTTTTTTCATGCTCTTAATCATTTCCATGTTTATCGTCTTGTTTTCAATCCTTTTATCAACTTCTAGTTTTTTGAACTATTGCTTAATTGTATCTCTTCCTGTTTCATCTCTTCTAGCGCACCCTTTATTTTGTTCCATTTCCATTCTCTTCCTTCAATGGTTAACTTTTGATATCTTCTTTTAACGTTCTTTCCTTTTTCTTTCTTCTTCTACTCTTTTCCTGATCTGACTATCTACAACCTTTACTTGCTTTGTTAAATCATTGTTAATGTATACTTTATTCTTACTTAAATTTCTTAGTTTATGTTTATTTCTCATTATCTCCACTTTGTCTTCAAAGATTTTCAGTTCAATTAGACATATTTTTGGTCCTATTTTGTAAGCTGTTTTTATCCGTGAGTCTACATCGATTTTTTCTTTCATAAATTTTTCATTTCCATTGCTTTACTTGCATACATCGATAGACCCTGAACTACTATATTTGTCTTTCTCTTTTCTTTTTCAAGCTGTTCCAGTCTCGAGCTCGTCTCTTGTAACTCTCTTTTTATTTCCATGTACTCTTGTTTTATATTCAAATTTTCATTCCGCAATTCTTTATTCTCTTTCCTTATTTCTTTTAGCTCCTCAATGTATTTAATGTGTTCTAATTTTATTTGGTTCACGTCCAATGTTAACTGTTGTAACAATTCCAAAACTTTGTCTAACTTGTCCTTTTTCTTTTGTTTTATCCTTATAGGTGATCGATTTGTTTTCTTGGTTTTAGCGAAAATTTCTGCTTCCTCATCACTATCTACCATTTCTTGCCCTCTCTTTCTTTTTTCTCCGTCTGTTGATTCACTATCTGTGTTTTTCGTTGCTACTACGAAAGAATTTAAGTTCTTTCCTGTAATTTTTTGTGTAGTTCCTCAATACTTATTGTATTTAGAATGTTTTAAAACTTCGCAGTGTGACGTAGCCGATGTGTTTAATTTACGACTTCAAAATCTCTTAATATGTTAAATTTATTTTACGAATTCATTACGTTTGACTCGATTTTACTATTTTTGACTGATTTTGACTCCACTAAGGCATTTTCCTAAGTTGGATTTATGACATTTAGCCAGTTGCGACCTAACAAATGTGTAAATCTATTTATGCTATCTACTATAATTAACGGTAACTTAAAAACATTATTTGCATACTCAACAGTAACACTTATCTGACCTATTATTGACACATTTCAACCGGTGACTACTTTTAATTTAAAATCTACAGGAGTTGACTCTACATGTGTGAACAAATCATTATAATCGTCAACATGCATCACAGACTTACAAGCTCCAGAATCAACTTCCATTTTGTGCTGTTGTTCGTCAACAACCAATTTTACCTGTAAACTTACATTTTTCTTGGATATAGAGTTTAGACTCAACCAACCTAATTCTAACGAATCATCTTCTGACTCATCGTTAAGTTCACCATCATCATGAACTCCATCATCTACTACATTATGGACTCTGTTTTTACGTAAGACTGACTTAGCTGCATGCCCTGTATGAGTGCATGCGAAACACTTCCAGTTGACAGCTGGACTTCTTCTTTCATCCCAGTGTATTCTTAAACAACGTTTGCACTGCTGTTTCTTGACTGTTCACTGACATTTTGACTTGAACATTGACCTGACTGTTTATTTTTTTTCAAATTTTGACTTTATACTTGATTTCTTAAAGTTGGACTGGTTATACTTCTAATATCTCAGCTTATTGACCTGTTCTGTTCCATTACTTCCAAATAATTGAGTTGATTTTCAGTAAGCTTTAAACGCATTATCAAATGATGGTAATGGAGCTATAGTAAACAACTTCCTTCGAATTGAGCTTGACTTGACAACACAAACTAATTTATCTAGAAGTGCATCTGATAAGAAAGATCCAAAATTGCAATGCTTGACTAGGTTTCTGAATCTAATAGAAAATGTTCTTAGATCTTCACCAGTTTCCTGCTCAGCAGACCAGAATTTGTAACATTCTGCAATGGCTAAACGTTTAGTCCTAAATTGATCTGAAGCTTCTGTAATATTCCGCATATGACTTACTAGCTAAAGTATTTGGTGGTAACAAATCTTTTAGACAATTAAGGTTAAAAAAAGAGGTATTTTCTTTTCATCAGTGGTTATTGCATTCGCCTTAAACAGTTGTTCTAACCTTTCAATGTAGGCTGCTTTTAATTTTTTAAGTCAGCGTCTTGATGTCTATTAACCTCTGTCAGACATGAAGTTTTAAATGTCTGTTTGACATAGATTGTTGTTTCTGTTTTTACAATGTTGCATATTTTCGTAATTAACATTATAAAAGCGGTTGTATAATTATCCTAAAAAAATGTTTTTCAAATTATTTCATCTCTTTTAATTTCCATTTTGTTAGTTGGAAGGTCGTGTGGTGTTTCACACCAGATTTTTAATTTTTTGTTTTAAATAAGAGTACAAGGCGATGAACATTACCTACATGAATATTTAAAAGTGCATCTTAAAACACCATTAAATTATGTTTTAAACAAAAAGTGCAAATCTTCAAGAAACTTATTGTAATTTTTTTTAAAATTAAATTAATGTGTTGAAGGGCAGTATAACATGAAATCAAAAAAATTCAGTTTCTTTTGCACATGGCAAGTTTTATTATGTAATTATATAAATCCGCTAGTACGTTTATGGTATATCAATGTAACGAAATGCTTAGTGGAGACACTCCAGATTTTTATTGAATAATTAAGGCGGATCTTGCTTTAGAGGGGTTTACGTTTACGTTTTTGTCCGATAGGGATATTATTGGCTTCTGCAAAAGGTGTTACTTATTTAAGTTTGCTCTTTGTTTGCCCATCGTTTACTTTTCGATCAACTTTTGACCACTGATAAGCAAGCGTACTATTTGAAAGAGAGCTTTAAAACGCTTCTAGTGCATAGTTTTCGTACCATTCCTTAACCATATCTAATAGGGCGACCAGAAATCCAGATAGTGGAAAGCGGTCTCGTAGAGTATTACTACTTCTGTTAAAAGACTCGAGTGCAATATTTGTAGCGAGAGATCCTGGCGCAGAGACTAGGTACCAATTCGAGTTCGAGACACCCACTCTTTTTTGAAATAAGTTATAGTCTTTGCTCTTTCCGTTTTATTAGGAAAGCCATTAAAGCAGCGTCAAACATCTCTGGTGTTGTAAGTGAATGTCTTCAAGTAAACTACTTTCTTTTTTCGCCAAGTCTTTCCACATTGTTTTGAATGTTTTTGTTTAGCATGAGCTCAGCGCATTTTTACTGTAGCCAAATACTTCCATAAAAGCATTTTCGATGCTGTTAGTCGCGTCTCAATCAGTGCTTTTGGTTCTAAAGAATGAGAATAAAGGGAGGAGGTGCAGTTTCAGAAGGATTCAAAAAACATTTTAAAACCTTCTTTTCGTTGAGTAGTATAAATTACTAGACAAGATTGGTAAAATTTCTAGGCTTTATCAGTAGTCCCGAACACCAATACTGGAGAACCTTACCAACGAAGCCTATATGTAGCGTCCGAATATTTGTTATCAAAAACTTTGTAGAGGTTGTAAAACAAAGAATCGGGATTTCGATCTCAGATACATAGTAGTATATTACGTAAGGTTTGGAGCTTTGGAATAATCTACTAACCATTTCTCTAACTTTCCAACATTAACTGTAGAAGATCTGTAGGCCTTCTCGACGACGGTCGATAGCCTTTTAAAGATGCTATAAATATTGTCTATAACAGTTGTTCAAACCGCTCACCTTGAGCTCGAATGCAAGCATGAACCATTGAGCCGTAAACACGCGGTATTATTGCACCATCTTGCTGAATTTCGTTAAACCTATTTGTTATTTGGTCGAGTAATTGTTCACGTGTATTAATTTCGACACTGTAAACCAGTTGCTTCAAATGGCCCCTAATAAAAAAATCCAAAGGGTTTAGGTCGGGAGATCCTGGCGGCCAAGCAATAAAACCTCTCCGACCAATCCATCGTTCAAGATAGTGCCCATTCAACCATTGACGTACTTGTCTACCGCAGTGAGGTGGAGCGTCATCGTGCTGAAACTACATTTGTTGCCGAACAAGAAGAGGAATATGTTAAATCTTCTCAAAAAGCGTTTTATCAAGAAAAGTTAAATAGTATTCTGCATTTATCCTGTGTGGTAAAACTTCTAATTCAAGCAGTTCTCCGTTAAAGGTACCAGCCCAAGTATTCACACAAAAACGTTATTGAAATCGCGATTGTCTAACAGTTCACGATGTAGTGTTCGCCATACAAAGTTTTGAGATAGACGAAGTTGCGCTGCGATGCGTCTAGTGCTCAGTGTGGGGTTGTCCAACACTGCATCAATTACATTTTCTTCGTTATTGAGTATATCTTCTCTAGGCGTGATTACCTCGATCATTACGTAGAACAACAATTGAACCAGTTTCTTTGAGTCTTTGGAAAGTACGGCCGAAAACTCTGGGACACGATTGACGACTATCAGGAAATCTTCGGCGATACTCTCTAGACACCTGAAGACCGTTACCATTACAATACCCATACAGATAAACAATATCTACATATTCAGCTATACTACACTCACTCATTTTGACAACTATCAACTTAAATGTTTCACAAACTACGTTGCTTATTTCTATGGCTAATAGATTTTAAAGTTGTATTTTAATGATTATTTCTAATTCAATAAAATTTAAATCTGATGTAGTTCAATAAATAAACAAAATACGACCCATCTTCATATAACATTTTTTTCTTAAAATGACTCGAACACGATGTCAAAGTTTTGTACACCTATTATAAATCACCCTGTATTTAATAGTGGAAATAGAGTCTACTTGGATAGATGCTTTCTGAAAATGATTGGCGGGGTTGTTGATTTTTACGGTTGACAATTAAGAAGCTTTTTTACCATAAAGTAGAATTCACAGGTAATTTTATACGAGTATAATCGCTAATTGTATTTTCTTTTAGTAAATACTTATAATAAGAGGCGTATTTTTAAAGTAAGTACCGTTTTGATATAAAAGAAGACAAGTATACTTTTCTTAATAATTTTATTCTTACATGGAAGCCTGTATTTTAATCTACTTTTCGACATAATTCCCACCAATGTTAAGGCATTTATCGTATCGTACAACCAGTGTTTAATATCCTAGTAGAAGTCTTCCGCCTGATTAGACAACCACTGCAACACGGTTGTTTTGACATCTTCAACATTGTCGTGGCGCTGATCACCCAGATGAATTTTCAAATGCAAGAACACATAATAGTCGCTGTTCTCTCTCACTTTTTCATAACCTTTCTGCACCAAATCGTCACTAATGATTGAAGGTCACCCAGCTCGTTTCTTTCACCCATTTCCGTATCATCCCATCACTCATAATGTTTTCTCCATACATTTTACTCATCAGACTTCATATATTTAGCACTAAGAAAACGAACTGGAATTTCAAAACGGTACTTACTTTAAAAATACACCCCGTATTATGATCACAAAGAAAGAGTAAATTAATTAAAAGATGAATATAACTTGATTTGAAGACAGAACGTTCTTTTATAAATTAAACTAAACAAGAATTGAAATTAGTATATGACTTGTATTACAGTACCGTGTTATTTAATGTAGAGAGGTCTCTTGATTTCATTTTTGATGTATTTTGTATTGACATTTCATACCTGTAATGTAGCATATTTTGGGATGTATATTTACATGAAAATGTAGTGGAAGCAGAAGACGGCTTCCGGGTAAAAGGGAGATAACCGCAGTAACACTAAAGTATTTACTCATTGAAAGACCGTGTGCATGCCTGGATTGAAATATGTTCTTTTGGTTCATTAATTGTAAACACAGACCTTTAACATGTTGTGATGTTTTACTTATAACAGGCCTGTATTATATACTATAATATTACCATATTGATTTACTAAGGTTAGAGTAAGGTGATAACAAGTTTGATCCTTCAATAAGCAATAGAATACAAGGACAGAATGTGTACTGTGTATTTAAAGCTAATATTTATATTTTATTTATGTTGTTATTCTTGTTGTAGTACGCGAAAGGGTTTTGCTTTGGTAGTTCTTTTTCTTATCCTCAATAAAGACAGCAGACCTACAGTGCACTTGCTATAATATATATATATATATATATATATATATATATATATATATATATATATATATATATATATATATACTGTGCTTTATTGTGTGATCCTCCCCTAGATACCTGCAACACATATCCCGTAACAACTTCCAAAAAACGTGGGTGATCCTACCTACTTTCCGATTAAAATTAGACGATCATTTGGGTTATGTGAGTTCGCGTATTAACTTTGTTTTTGCATTCGAGTTGCACAGTCGCTAGACTAGCCTGGGTGCATCACAACGTATTCCATAGTTAGAGTGCCGAATAATTCATCACGATGGTCGGAATCGGTGCCATAATTGAGCACAGCATACGAGTGGGCTCCAAAAGGAAATAAGTACTAAATACTTGCCGCACACTATTTGACCTGATATAATGTTTTATGGTACTTTTGTCCGTGTTGTGTGAGATTTTGACGGACCGTGTACTCTCAACTCCCACAAAGTGTTCGCCTTCTTCATCGTTTCCAAATTTCTTCACGAAAATATACTGTTTACCACATGTCCTCTGCTTTTTCGAAGTTGGTTCTTCTATTTCAGGTTCACTATCTGAATAGTATAAGGTAACGTAATCCTGGTTTGCTGTGCCATTTACACTTTCCTCCATTTCCATGGTAAAGCAATCAAAGTAATTGGAAGATCGAAACAAACACAACACAGATTTTAATTACGGCATAAGTGATGAAAACATAAACTGTTTAAAACATTAACGGTCGCTCCGGTCTGCTTAGACCGGACGAACAAAACGTAAACAAAACGACGTGACTAATGCACACCCGAAAAATCGCATAATTCGCTCGTTCTTTCTTTCTCTCTCACGCCCACGGTAAACATCGCGAAGGCACACTGCGATAGCACGCAAAATTAATGCGCCAAAATGATTTTTAGTAAAATGGATAAACCAAAAATAATAATGTTACGCGTTTTTTGTTACACGATTAATACATTTCTTGTTTCCGTTTAAAGTGTACACATCTATAATTGTTGAGCAATTTAAAAAGTACATTAAAGAAATTCCGTTGAAACATTAGTTAATTTGATATATAATAAGCGTTTCTGGTACGAAGTTGTTATTTTTTATTCTAAAACAATATTTCTGTTCGTCATTCAAGGCTTATGTAATGAATAAGAAAAATAAATGTCTAGTTTTTATACGTTTTTTATCATTTGTTGGTTGTACAATTAGTTTACTTATAGTATCGACTTTTAGTTGGCGTTATAGTAATTTAGAGGAAAAAAGGGAACGGAAACGTGTTTCCTTCCCTCCCCAAAGGTATGGCGGACTGTTTGAGCTTTTCAAGCTCCTTCAGTCACATTGATTGATTCCCACCATCCACATGCACATTACGTACATATGCATGCTGAGATTAAGGATAGCTTCACTCAGGATAGGATGGGAAGGAACGCAGTTTAGCTTCTGAGGTGAAGTTACTACCCCAGCATTCGCCTAAACAGCCGCATATGATGTACGTATACGCAGTTATCATCCCGCTATATGTGTATGAGGAAAATCTCCTGAAAAAACCTCATACAAGGTAGACGCTAACGGGAATCGAACTCATTACTTCCCGGATACTAAGCAGATCGTGTTGCTACTGGCCTACTAGCTCGGAACACTAGTTTATGGAGACGTTACATGTGCATTATTTTCTTTGATGTGCAATTATGTTATATTTCCCTTATAACACACTGATGGCCACTTGATATTTTTTTATTTAATTCTTACGAAAACTCTTTATAGAGAAAAGTTATCTGAAATTAAATTATCATTAAAAGGATGTCTTCGTATTTTACTATAAACTGGATGGTCCTTCAGATATTAACAAAAAGTATATAATGCAATTTTTGTTTTCTAAAGTTATCTAAAATTTAATTATCTTTAAGAACTGTATTTACATACCTTTATCTAAGTTTAGTACTTCAACATATTCTCGAAATGTGCTTTAATGCCCTGTATAGAGTAAACAAGTCAAATGGGATATTGTAGGAATTGGAGAAGTGAGAAGAAAAGCAGAAGAGCAAATTAAGTTAAAGTCAGGCAACATATTTCATTACATGGGCGAAGAAGATAATACAACAGGGGGAGTAGGCCTATTCATTCACAAAAGACAAGTCAATAACATTCAGAGCATTGCTTGCATAACACCAAGAGTAATGTACGTAAACATAAGACTTAACAGAAGATATGCCCTAAAAATAATCCAGGTATACGCTCCAACAAGCAACCATAGTGACGAAGAAATCCTAACCTTTTATGAAGACATCGAAAAGCCAAAAACAAGAACCAACTTATTACAACCTACTAATTGGAGATTTCATTGCCAAACTTGGAAAGAAAAAGATGAACATGAGTTAGCAATCGGAAATTTCGGAATAGACGAAAGAAATAAACGCGGCGAAATGCTAATAAATTTCATGCTACAACACAAAATGTATGCAATGAATACATTTTTAGAAAAAGAAACATAGAAAGTGGACTTGGGCAAGCCCGGATGGAGTAACCAAAAATGAGATCGATTTCATCATTTCAGACAAAAAACAGATAGTTAAAGATGTAAGTGTTTTAAACAAAGTATCAGTAGGAAGCGATCACAGAGCAGTCAGAGCTAAAGTGAAAATCAACTTACGGAAAGAAAGAGCAAAATGATCAATAAAGGGAAGAACACCACCTGAGCCCACCAGAACAACCAAAAGCATACATTGATAACATCAATAAACTTCTAGAAAATGACTCAGAAAGAAACTTAAACATAAATGAACATAATAAAAAGATAGTAAATGCAATTGAAACAGCAACGTCCAAGTTTTGCAAAAGAAGCATCACAAACGAAAACTCAGCGAAAATACAAAATTCTAATGAATGAACGAAGAAACCTGAAAGGAAGCGCCAAAGCAAATGGCGAAGAATACAGAAGATTAAATAAGGCCATCTCAAAAGAAATTAGAAAAGATATAAGGAAACACAATACCGAAATAATAACGAAAACAATAGAAGAAAATAAAAGCCTGAAAGTAATGAGAAAAAGCTTACAGAAGGCAAAAGAGAAATATGTAAATTGAGAGATGAACACGGGATTATGAAAACAAACAGACAAGAAATACTCAAAGCGGCCGAAAATTTTACAAAGATCTGTACACTAGTAAAAACCACAACATGAGAAACCAGTAGTCAAAACGCTGATAAACCAAGATCGGAAACACTCCTACCTATTACGTTATCGGAAGTAAGAGCAGCAATAGGCGAAATGAAAAATCATCGGTCACCTGGAGATGATGGAACAGTTATCGAAGCGATAAAAGCTGGAGGAGAATGTCTCATAAGCTCTCTAAAAGAATTGTTTAATAAATGTTTGGAACAAGGAACCATACCTAGTGGCTGGAAAAATGCAGTGATAATACTGTTATATAAGAGAGGAGATATTACAAAATTAACTAATTATAGGCCTGTCAGCCTCTTGACACATATGTATAAGCTGTTTATGAAAATTTTAACAAAGAGATTAACACCTAAGCTGGATTTCTACCAATCAAAGGAACAGGCGGGGTTTAGAGCGGATATGGCACAAACGACCACTTACAAACTATAAAGATCTTGATCGAAAAGTGTATCGAATACAATATGCCATTAGTTCTGATCTTCATAGATTTCGAGAAGGCTTTCGACACGGTGGAACTGGAAGCAATATTGGAAGCACTTAATCAAAGCCGAATAGACTATAGATATACGTCATTAATTAGAAATATCTATAGAAACGCTACATCAAATGTAAAGGTGTATGAAGACTCTGAAAAATTTAATATAGAACGTGGCGTAAGACAAGGGATAACATCTCACCCAAACTATTTACGGGGCTTTAGAACTTGTATTTAAAAACACAGAATGGCAAGATGTCGGTGTCAACATCGATGGACAAAGACTAAACCACTTACGATTCGCCGATGATATTATATTGATTTCGGATAACTTACAAGATGCAACCTTTATGACCAAGACACTAAAAGACTCCTCTGAAAAAATAGGACTAAAATAAACTTCGGAAAAACAAAGGTCATGACAAATTTGGTAATGAGCGACAACATAAACATTGACAACAACACCATACAGCAAGTACATACATATAAATATCTAGGACACGAACTTAAAATTGGGAGAGACAACCAAACACACGAAATAAACAGACGAATTGGTCTGACCTGGGCAGCTTTTGGCAAGCTGAATTACATTCTAAGATCAAATGTCCCAATGTGTTTAAAAGAAAAGTGTACAACCAGTGCGTCTTGCCAGTGCAAACATATGGAGCGGAAACTTTGACATTAACAAAAAATCAGCTAATAAGTTAAGAATAACACAACGAGCCATGGAGCGTGCAATGCTGGGCGTAAGCCTCAGAGAACACATAACAAATGAGGAAATTCGAAGAAAGTCAGGAGTCCAAGACGTCATTGAAAGAATCACAACGCTGAAGTGGAACTGGGCGGGTCATCTAGCGAGAATTCGAGATGGTCGGTGGACCAAACACATTATGGAGTGGAGGCCCAGAGAGACCAAACGAAGTCAAGGAAGACCACCGACGAGATGGACTGATGATCTGAAACGGATAGCAGGAAATTGGATGCGAGAGGCACAAGAACGATGCAACTGGAAAAGCTTAGGGGAGGCCTATGTCCAGCAGTGGACGCAAATGGCTGTATGATGATGATGATAGAGTAAATTCATTTGTAAACCGATTTTAATCAAAACTTGAGAAAACCGAGATGTTTCAGTCATAATTTTAAATACTGACTTAACTTAACGTTCAATCCATTCCTTTGCGGGGGAGACAAAACAATCCCTGCCTCTTATTTATTTTTCATTCACAATCTTTCTCCATGCTTTCCTGTCTCCGCATACCTCCCTAGCTTCCGCAAGATTCATACATTGTCTCTGACATGCCCTTTTATTTTTAAAACTCCTTGTCTTTCTTTCCTTTATCATACATTCTACTACATTCAGCCAAGTTTTACGCAGCCTACCAGACACGGCCTTAACTATAACCTCACCCACACATATTTGCTTCATTAATCTTGCGTTGTTCATTCTCTCAATGTGACCAAACCACCCCAGTGTACTACTTCTATATCTATCCATCATCGTCTTTTCCTCGCCACACTCGTTATGAATTCATTATTTATGTTACCCCTTCTCGTTTTACCACATGCGCTTTTCAGGAGTCGCATACCCACGGCATTTATTGTTCTTTCGTGCTTTTTTGACATACCCATGTCTCACTTTCATACAATACGGACGGGACAAACACGTCATCATAGATTGCTCGTTTCGCAGCTAGGCTCATGGTTTTGTTTCTCATTATTATTCACGTACTTCCTATCACTTTCATTCCAGCATTGAGCCTTCGTCCAATCTCGCCCTCCATTGTACCGTCTGCAGTAAACATTCTACCTAGATATACCAGCTCGTCCACTTGCTCCACAATTTCATCTTGCAGAGTAAATGCTCTACTGTCCTTTCCACCATCCCGATTGAACACCAACTATTACACCATTTGTATCGGTACATGCTCGTCTAACACATTTATCCATGTACAGATTGAACAACCACGGTGACATCACACAGCCTTACCTTACTACTTGCGCAATGTTAAAGTATTCACTCACACCTCCTCTCAGCCTAACACATGCTGCCCGACTACCGTTATATACTGTCCTTATTCCGCTTATTAGACCTTTATTTACGCCATATTCATTTAATATTTCCCACAACGTCTCCCTATTCACTCTGTCGTATGCTTTCTTCAAGTCTACAAAAGGACAGTACACCTTCCTTTTCACAGATTGACCCTTCGTCCAATCTCGCCCACCATTGCACTATCAGCAGTAAACATTCTACCCAGATATACCAGCTCGTCTACTTGCTCCACAATTTCATCTTGCAGTGTAAATACTGTACCCTCCTTTCCACCTTCCCAATTGAACAACACAATCTTAGTTTTATTCACGTTTATCTTTGGGTCCATGACCTCACAGACTGCATCAAACTTCCTCAAAGTAGTGTGTAGCTCATCCGCACTGTCACGTAATAACACCGTGTATTCTGCATACATCAAAAGTCGTACATTTACGTCACCAACCATTACACCGTTTGTATCGGTACATACTTGTCTAACAGATTTATCCATGTATAGATTGAACAACCACGGTGACATCACACAGCCTTATCGCACTCCTTGCTCAATATTAAAGTATTCACTCACACCTGCTCTCATCTTAACACATGCCCGACTACCGTTGTGTACTGTCCTTATTCCGCTTATTAGACCTTTATCTACGCCATATTCATTTAATATTTCCCACAAATTCTCCCTATTCACTCTGTCGTATGCTTTCTTCAGGTCTACAAAAGGACAGTACAGCTTCCTTTTCACAGTTAAGTACCTTTCGACCACCTGCTGGAGAGCAACCGTCTGATCGACACATCTTCTCCCTGGCATTAATCCACCCTGCACATCCCAAATCTTAGTTTGTGTAGTTTTTCGTACTCTATTAATCAGTATTCTTCGAAATACTTTACCAGGCACGCTGAGCAACACTTATTCCTCTGTAGTTCTTGCAATCACACTTGTTCCCCTTTCCCTTATACGGTGGTACAATGCCCACGCTATTCCAATCCCGCAGCACTTTTTCACACGTAAGACATAAATTGAATAATTCACACAATCTTCGTATGAGATTTGCACTCCCATACTTTAGCATTTCACCAGTGATTTCATCTACGCCTGCTCCCTTACCGTTTTTCAACCTTCCTACCGTTTCCTCTACCTGATTTATCGCAATATACTTCTGTTTCGTTCACCATTCCTTTTTCATTCTCCTTATTTAACCCTTCAGTCTTCCTTTCCTCACTACTGTGCAGCTTTCAGAAATATTCTTGCCAACATTTCCTCACTTCACAATTGTCCCATACTATTTCGTTGCTCATATTCATTACTCCCGCCGTGTTCTGTTTTCGGCCACGTTTTGTATTTTTGACCCATTTCCAGAATAGTTTTTTGTTTCCCTCAAAATCATTCAGCATTTTCTCTCCTTCCACAGCCATGATTTTCTCGTTACTTATTTTCACTGCCTCCTTCGCTTCTGTGTTTCTTAATCTGTACACCTCATACAATCGCCTTTTCTCAGTCTCATTTTTTTGCAGTAATCATTGCCATGTACGCATCTTTTTCTTACAGACTCCACACTCTTTCATTCACCTTCAACTCTTTACTCACAGCATCTATCATACTTTTAGATTCACCTCTTTGCCATGTATACATATGCACATTTTTGTGTTTAAACCACGTATTGGATACAAACAGCCTTCTCTCCACACAGATGTTCACCAGGCGTTCGCCATTCTCATTGACTCTTTGGTGTCCGAACTTTCCTAGAACGCGTACCAGTATGTTTTCTCTGTACACCCACCCATCCGTTCATATCCCCCACTGTCATCACTCCTTCGTTTGGCTTACATACGTTCAACACGTTCGCTATTTCATTCCAGAAGTTCTCACGCTCCTGGTCTCTTTCTCAATTCACCGGTGAATAGCATGCAATAAGAAAATTTCTTCGAAATCCCACTTTCATTCTAACCCACATTACCCGGGGAGATATCAATTCGTACAGTTTAACACATCTTTTCGCTCTTTCACTTACGATCATCCCATGCACTTCAGTCTCAACTCCTCACCATAGTCCTACCATCCTCCATCTCCACAGAATCCTTTCCTTTGTCTCCGATACACACAGAATATCACGGTGTCTTTCGTACATTACATTCGCAATTTCAAATTCTTTGCCATGCATACCTCTAATATTCCACCTACCGACTCGCCACTCATTAATTGCACAGTCGTCAGCAACGGGACCTTGACCGCCTCTTAGTTTTATTAAAGTCGGGTACGTATATTTTAAGTTATCGTGGCTACAGATACACAGATATACATATAGCCATCAAATCGAAAATGGTCTAGACGGTTTTCCAAATGCTGAAAACGTCTAAATCAGGAAAATAATACTCTACTTACGGCTTCGCGCATCAGAAACTAAAAATGTAATTTTGGTATAAACTTCTTTCCTTTACTTTGTCATGTTCGATAGCTTATATCCTGAATAAACTTATTTGAGTTTGGGTGTGTGTTCATCGGAATCAAGGATCTGAAGTCATATTGGCGTGTTTTTATATAAATCTTGTTTAATTTTAATCCTTTAGTAGGTTACTATTTTTGAAATTATTGGTATGGCAAGCGTGCAGTTGGTTGCACATTTTTTAAATTTCTTTTTATTGAAGGGAGTCAAAACGAATCTTTCCAGTGAGAGTTCAATTTCGACACTTTTTAAGTGATTCCTTTAGCTTCCTTAATCACCGAAAGCGTAAGAAATTTGAAAGTATTTTCTGAATTCAGTTACCTAATTCCCATAAGCCAATTTTCGTATCAAAATATTAACTCGTTTTTAGTTTTAGGTTGCTTCTAAGATTACGATTAAAAACATCCTGAATAGCGTCACTTTACTTAAACAAACGACAGTGACATAATTGTTTTTATGTGACTAGTACCATTATAGTACTAATATAATTAGTGTATAATATATTGCAATAGATGGCGATTTTGTCACAGATTTTAAGAAAGTGAAAGTTAGGCTCACACCTTACACACCATAATAAATATAATTGTTACATAATATTTTTTTATATTATGCTATTATTTTCTGAGGTACAAATAATTTCACCCCTTTAGCTAATGCCATCAGTAAAAACTTTGGTCCATCTTCATTTCCTCCATGACATCTTTTGAATGATTTGTAGTTGCTAATTCTGTAGACTAAGCCAATCCTTTTCTGGATTTATTTACATCAAACTTGTGTCTTAATGATTATGGAAAAGATGTGCCCCAGTCAACACTTCTTCATACGCTATGAAACCAATTCATTTACGGTACAAGCTCCTACAATAGATTATCAGTAAGCTTGATCTGAATATGGCAACTGGGTCAGACAGTATCCCAGCAATTGTCTTAAAAAAATATTCCCTCGAACTAGTACCACTCCTATGTAAGCCCTATTCGATCTCTTTGTCTTTTGGGGAATTTGCTTCATCATGAAAATTAGCAAATTTTCAATCTATTCCCAAAAAAGATATATCTACCTACCAATCAATTGCTATCACTTCCACATTATCCAAAATCATGAAAAAGCTATAAATTAGCAACTACTCTCTTTCCTTGAATCTATCAAACTCCTTAGTGGCCGCCAATACGGTTCTAGGCAGTGTCGTCTAGCAGGTGATCTTCTTTCATATGTGACCCAAGTTTGGTACAGTACATCAGAACAATCCGGTGAAACAGTTTTAATCCCTTTAGATATCTCGAAGTCATCACCTCGTTTGGGTGAGCTCATCAACTCGGTTTCTAGTTTTCTTGATAAAACACCGAGCTGGCAGCGTAGTGGTGACACGACCTGCTTAGCATTCGGGTGGTAATGGGTTCGATTCCCATTACCGTCCACCTTTTATGAGGTTTCTTCAGGGGGTTCTCCTCATATACATGTAGCGGCATGGTCACTGCGTATATGCACACTATGTGCGGCTACTTAGGCAAATGCTGGGTAGTATTTTCCCCTCAGAACCCTAACTTCGTTCCTTCCGATCCTATCCTGAACACTCATCCTATACCATGCATATACGTAGCATTATATACTAATCTATGATTTGACTTGAAATCACGAAATATTTTCCTTTTTTTGATAAAACTCGAATACGTGTCATATTTTTTAAATTTTTTTTCAAAATAAGCTAGCATTAACGCGGGCGCGCCACAAGGATCAGTTATAGCGCCTTCATTTTTTTCTCCTATACATAAATGGTCTTATTTCTTCAACGATTACGACGACCCATTGCTTTGCTGACGACAGCACTCTTTATTGTAGTTCATATCAGTCTACTCATAATGGTAATCTACCTTCTGTCTCAAATCAAGACATTAAAGCTAAAATGCCAAATTTAAATCAACAGACATTCAACGTATCCTCGAATAGGGAGTAACAATCTAATTAAGTTGAAAACTAATAGAACTCAGTGTTGCCTTGTGTCCCCCAAAAAAAGATAGATCATTTCCTATTGTAAGTATGAATGATTCAGATCTTAAGCTTTCACACCCTATTATTATGTTGGGAATGACTGTAGCTTCAAATGTATCATCGGTTGATCATATTAATATCAACTACCAAAGCAGTTGATCTTAAAATAGGCTTTCACAGATCTAAGCAGTACTTTACCTCCCGGCAACTCTCTGCTGTATAAGGCCCATACTCGACCTCGCCTAGAATATAATTCAGACGATTAATTACCTGGCCACATTAACATAAGAGGCTGCCTGGCATATAACTCCGAAGAAATCGCATAAAGCAAGGAAATATAAAAACGTACCTATACATTCGGAAAATGCTGCGTGAAAAACGAGGAGTAAGAAACAGATGGCAGAGATCGCGAAGCAACGAAGACAAAACAATATACAACAAACTAAAGCGAAAATTACATGAAACTATAAAGCCAAAAATGCAGCATTTGAACACTATATAAACTCTCTTTCCAAAGATGTTCATTCGGTATGGAAAGTGACAAATCACTTCAAGAGACCTAAGTCCGCAGTACTCCCAATCAGAAAAGCGACGCAGAAAAGGCAGAAACGTTTGCAACTCATCTCGCCCAAATCTTTATATTGAATGATATTGAAAAGTTCCTCAACATACCTTGCCCAATATCACTCCCAATTACAGATTTTACCCCAAGAAACACTTGAAGAAACTAAAAAATTAACGCACATAGAGCAGCCCGGCACGATATCGTCACGTGCGAAGTTATTAAGCACCTACCAATAAAGGCGGTAGTACCACTAGCAACCGTATACAATATTATGCTAAGACTATCATAAGCTAAACATTTTCCCAAATCATTATGGAGACCAAACCAGGAAAGCTTGCTAAGGTAACCAACTCATCGGTCAATTAGCCTACTCCATATTTTGTCTAATGTTTTGAGAAACTGCTGACGAAATGAATTAAAACTGACTTGGACGTATCAACAATTGTACCAGACTACTAATTTGGCTTCTCTGAAAGTCACTCAACCGTACAGCAAACACATGGAATTGTAAACAGTATAATCAAGAGCCTTGAGGAAAAGATATTATGCACTGATGTTTCCCAGGCTTTCGACAAAGTCTGGCAAATCGGCCTCCTACATAAAATCAAGAGTATTCCCTATCCCTTATTACCATCTGTTAAAATCCTACATATCAGAGAGATACTTTCAAATAAAACACTACTCCAGCTATCAGCAAGTTCAATCAGACGTGCCTCAAGGCAGCGTGTTAGGACCGCTGCTCCACTTGATCTATACTACGGACTTACCAACAACATCCAGCACTATGATAGCTACATTTGCGGACAATACCGCTCTGGTGTCAGTTAATAGGCACAAAGCAGTTGCAACAGATAAACTTAAAATTGATTGATAAATGGAAATTAAGATTAACGGGACAAAATCAACACAAGTCACATGAATTACGAGACGAATGGTATGCCTCCTAGTTTTCCTAAACAATACTCAAATTCCTGTAACAAATGAAGTATATCCCCTTAAGGTTCTATAATTATACTTCTACACCAATGTCTAGAAATAAACAGTTTGGGTAATAGAAGAATTTGTGCTTTATGCTCAGTCGTAGATTAAAGTATGCCAGATTCATAAAATTATCGATCTGCCTTATTAACCAAAAAATATTTACATGTACCTAGATATATTTGCTTTAACATCGGGGTTGCTTCTTCCTGAAGCTAATTGTTAAATACTCTGACGCTAACTTGTTTTTAAATATGGAATAAACAAGTAAACCATTATACATTAAGTTAAAACAAAATTTCTACAATAACAAATTTTATTACTCAAGCTTATTTAATTATAAACGGAAATACTTAATGCTAATGTTAGTAAAGTTATAACCTAATGAATAATTAAAATTGTGAGTAATTAGTACACTCAGAATACCTTATTCTTGGTGACACTGTAGATAACGAAATCGATGCATGCTTGGCCAGCGCTTTTGTTGCGTAATATTACTTCAGGGTTGAAATAAATCTGGATTTGTAGGCTTCATAATTCCCAAATGAATAAATTTGCAGGATTAATGGGTTTTAGAATCCCACTTCCCATTAACCCAGGTAATTATCTCACTCGTGATTAATCGTACTAATATCTTAAATTGTATTAACGGTAAAATAATTAATTGCGTTAAAGTAAAAATTAAAAAATAAAAGATAAAAGTAAAATTGCCTGAAATGCAAACGTCTCAAGCTTTTGTAAAATAATTTTAAATAAACACACCATAAAATTTATGTAGCACTTTTTTAAAAAAAATTAACAAAGCAACAATGGGTGCTACATTTACCCTTCAATATCGCACAAAAAGCGACGCTGTCAAAAGGTCTTTGCGAGTGAACATGTCTGAAACTGAATGTGCAAACGAAATGCATGTGAGTTCGAATTTGAAATAATTAAATGCATGTTTTTATGAAACTAGATATGCAACACACGCTGCACGCTATGCATGTGAAGTTGCCTAAATAAACGTAAATTTTATTATAAACATATTGTTACAATACCTAGAGCTATATCTAGACCAAAAGCTTACTTAGATGAAAAATATCAAAATAAAATGCCAACAAATACACTTAAAATTTAACTACATTAAATAACGCTAAAGAACAAATAGAAACAAAATATGTAAAGTTACCAAACTATCCTGTTCCAAATATCAAGAGTAACCAGTAATGCCTCTTGCCACATATTGAGGCAGTCATTCTCACTGTTACCATCCCTACCAATATGCCTATTGTAATAATTTTTTGCTATGCCCCACATTAATTCAATAGGGTTGAATATTCAATGGTAAGGAGGAAGACGTAAGACTTTGTGTCCATTCTGTTCTACCAGCTCGTCCACTACATGCTTTTTGGGTGGTTTGTTTCTAAAAAAGAGTTGTGTTTAATAATTAATGTAAACACTGTTTATTTGTATCCTTACTGAGAAAGAATATGCAAAAGTTTAGTTTTAAACATCATATTTGTGTAGGGGATGTTTTAATTTATCAATCACTCCTTAATAGCACTTTTTTTCCATGCAGTAGTAGCCGTTTTCTCCAATAACATGCTGTAATAAGATGCATTATCCCGCACAATCAGAGGAGGATTCTATAGGTTTTGCAACAACTTATATTCAAACCTTTTCAAGAAGTTTTCCTGGTTCATTTCCCCATGTTAATCGCTCAGTTTACTTTTTGAACAAAATATTGCTTCACAACCCTCAATAAATCCATTTTCGCTCCCTGCATGAAGTATAATATATACTGACTTCTGTAAAAATTGCAACACCGAAAATTTATTGAACGATTTTATTGAAATTTCCGTCAACGCTGTCTTTCATTAGAACAAACAAACCATTAAAATTTGAAAACAAAAGAACAAAAACTAAAAATGTTATTTTCAAGAATGGGTTGCTCCGCCACAATTTGTAATGCACTTATTTAGATGGCGAAGTATGCTATCAATCAAGTGCCTGTGGTATATCAACCCAAGCTTCTTGAATCCGTAGCCGGAGATCGTGTACGTTATCTGGAGGGTGTAGTAAATTACCCAGTCGCGCCTACCGATCTCATCCCATACATGTTCAATGGGTGACAAATCAGGCAACCGAGCAGGCCATGGGAGGACGGTAATGTTAGCTTCTTCCAAAACACATTTTGTAGCCCTAGCCGTATGAGAGCGCCTATAATCCTATTGCAAAATGGGATTTTACATCCCCTGAAGATATGGAAGCGCAACGGATTCTAGTACAACGGCAATATAACCAGCGGTGTTTAAGTTGCCATCAATGAAAACCAAGGGTGATCTGGTACCTTAACATATTGCACTCCACATCATCACTCCTTGTGTGAGGGCTGTGTTGCATTCCACAAAAATGTTGGATTTTTAGGTTCTCCACGCATCCGTCTGATCATCCTACGACCATCGTGGGCCCAGAAGCACAATCCGGACTCGTCACTAAACACAATTCGATGCCATTCTTGCGCCCAATTTGCTCTTTAGTTGCTCCATTCTAGCCTGCGTAGACGGTGAAGTGGTGTAAGAGTAAGACATAAAAATAGACGATATGAACACAGTTCATAAGACCTTATCCGGCGATAAACAGATGACATTGACATTCTGGGTCCTACACCTCTCATCCAATCATTTTCAATCGATCGAGTTGTTGAAAATCTGTCTCTTGTGGCCAAAAGTCTTAAGCGACGTCCTTCGCAATCTGTAGTCCTGCGGGAACGTCCAGATCTAGGGCGACGTCATTGCACCCCTTCCTCGGACCATTTGGACCAATATCTCAATACCGTTGTAACATTTCGGTTTACACGACGAGCAATTTCTTTTAGCGAAAGTCCGGCCTCCCTCATGCCAATAATACGGCCCCGTTCAAAAACAGTCAATTGGTAGAAATGTTGATCTTGACGTACTCTTGGCATTGTTCCCAAGTTTAGAACGAAATTGTGTTGCAAAATTGACAGTTAATTACACACTGATTGGTTTATTTCTTCAAATTTATTGTTACTAAGTGCAAAGAAAAAACAAAAAAAACTACTAGCTAGATTTTATTCAAATTTTAATCGTTTGTTTGTTCTAATGAAAGACATCGTTGACGAAAATTTCAATAAAGTCGTTCAACAAATTCTAGGTGTTGCAATTTTTATGGAAGTCAGTATATCTGAAAGGGGATTTTGTCTAAATTTTAATTTAAAAACTTATTGGTATTGTAGTACAACATTTTGCCATCTGTTTTAGTAGTTTTAACACTCTTTAGATTTTCATTCTGCCAAGAACGACCGATAGTTCCATTTTGAAATATTCAGGTCTTATCAAGGAATACAAACTAGTAGAGAGCATCATCCTTAGCTTGTTTATTTGATCTCAGGAATTCCACTCGTTTCAAAGCCACATTCGGTAGTTACATGAGCACGTCGTGGATTATCCTTCATTCATTTAAATCCATGTTCTTTGAACAATCTTCTCAAAGAAATCATTGAATAATTCCCTATCATTTAGTTGGGACCACTTGAATGGTTATGTGTTGTTCTAAAATCATACAGGATAAAACGTCTCTATTATACTAATGTTTTGCCGTACAAGTCTATCTAGAAGAACTGGAACTGTAGGACTGTGTTTTAGGCATTGTAAAGGAAGAAAAAAATATTAAACAATGCAGTTCAAATCTTGTGCTTCTGTTAGATCGTAGTACACGTTGAGTCAACTAAAACAGCTGAAGAAGCGTAGGATAATCTAAAGAAAGCTTTTGAGGACAGCAGGTTGACTAGAAAAGTAGGACTTCTCCGTGCTTTAACAACGACTGGAAAATTGTAATTCAGTTGAAGACTATGTTAATAAGATCATCAATACGTCCTATAAGTTATCAAACATAGGTTTAGAAGTGAATGATGAATGGGTTAGAACCATATTACTTGCGGGATTTCCAGATCATCATAAAACTATGATAATAGGCATGGAAAGTTCTGGGGTCAAAGTAACCGGTGATTCTATAAAAATGAAGTTGCTACAGGATATTTCAGTTCTGGGTCCCATAATAAAAACAAGGGAAATTATAAGAATAAGCGTCCTCCGCCCCTGCAAAAAAAAAGGGAAAGGGACCACGTTGTTTTCAGTGAAATAATTATGGGCACTATTCTAAACAATGTACCCTAAAAAAAATATGATAAAGATGAATATAAAAATGATAACAAACATGGTAAAAGTGACAGATCATTGTTTACCGTACTTTCTGTTCATTCTGGACTCAGGGAGCAACAGCTCACCTTTCAATGAATAAAACTTTGTTAGAAGACATTCAGACCCAGTTGAGTTATCACCACGGTAAATGATTCAAGAATGGTGACAGACTTAGTTGTAAACTAAAATCTTCCTGTGACAGTAAGTGGTTCTGAGAGTGATGTACAAGTAAATAATGTTTATTATGTTCATGAACTCAAAGCAAATTTGTTATCAGTGAGTCAAATTGTTAGCAAGGGAAGTTCTGTTATTTTTAATCCAACTGGTGCTAAAATTTATAACAAAAGTAGTGAAATCATAGCAACTGCCTCATTGGATAATAATTTGTTCAAACTGGATACTCCCAAGCATTATGTTTTTACTTCTGCAACGTCCCAGTGCAAAGATCTCTAGTACAGACGTATGGGTCATTTGAATTCAGATAGTTTAAAACAGTTAAATGAGGGCTTAGTTAACGGTTTGGAATTTTCCGAAACTAAAACTTCAAATATATGCGAAACATGCGTGATAGACAAAAGTCGCCGTCTACCGTTTCCAACAAGTGGCTCCAAATCAAATGAATTACTGCATTTAATTCATTCAGATTTACTTGGACCCGTGGAAATAGAATCTTCGTCTGGCTCAAAATATGTTTTGTCATTTCTGGACGACTACAGTCATAAATCATTTTATTTTCTAAAATCGAAGGATCAAGTGGTGGAACATTTTTAAATGTTCAAAAATTTTTTTGAAAATCAAACTGACCGTAACATGAAAGTTTTGAGGACGGGTGAAGGGGGAGAACATTGTAATAAAAAATTAAAATCTATTCTCAAGTTTACAGGCATATTGCATCAGACAACCTGCTCCTTCACAAGCCAGCAAAACGGGAAAGCTGAACGTTTTTTCCGTACTTTGGTGGACAAGGCAAGATGTTTGCTAACCGATGCTGGCTTACCACACCAGTTCTAAGCTGAAGCAGTAAACACCGCATCCTATCTGTTGAACCGTTCTCCAGCAAAAGTATAGAAAGTACTCCGGAACAACTATGGTCAGGTAAGAAACCTAGCTTATCTCATATAAGACTCTTTGATTGCAAAGCCTTTGCTCACGTACCGGCTCAGAAAAGAAAAAAAAATAGACCCTAGAGCAACATCATGTATATTATCAAGAGATGTGACACTTTCTGAAAATGAAAAGGGGAATTCTTTGTTGTTTGAATCTTGTAATTTATCCGAAAATGAAACAGAAGAGGAGATGGATCAAGATATTGATGACACATCAAGCAATAGCTCCGAGACAAATAACAAAAAAAATCAAGATCCTGACTTTGAACCTGACTTGGATGAGCAAAATGAACCAGAAATACCTGCACGAAGAGTTCAAAGGACACGTAAGAAACCAGAGGCATTAAATGATTATATTACATATTTTTCTGCATTCACCAGGAATGTTTGTCATACATTAACTATACAACAAGTTATGGAACCGTAAACTAAAGAATTTTTGATAAAATCTATGGATGCTGAAATGGAATCCCAAAGACAAAATCACACATGGGATTTAGTAGACCTTCCTCTAGGGAAAGGGGCTTTACAATCAAAATGGGTGTTTCGGACAAAAAGAGACGCATCAGGTAAAATTGTAAAGTGCAAATCAGGCCTCGTGGTTAAAGGCTGCGGCGAGAAGAAAGGGATGGACTTTGATGAAACTTT
Organism: Vesta saturnalis; assembly: GCA_036346205.1. Classification (NCBI taxonomy): domain Eukaryota; kingdom Metazoa; phylum Arthropoda; class Insecta; order Coleoptera; family Lampyridae; genus Vesta; species Vesta saturnalis. Next base: position 2,841,048 of record JARFJB010000145.1, on the reverse strand, counting down.
TTTACCAGTGGTTCGCTATAGTTCCATCAGATATTCATTGACCTTAGCGACTAAACACGACCCGGATATTGATCAAATGGATGCTGTGTCTGCATTCCTCCAAGGTGATCTGACCAAAGAACTGGATATGTTTCAACCACATTTATTTAGTAATTCAAATAAAGTGTGTCGTCTCAGAAAAAATGTGTATGGACTTAAACAGTCAAATCGTACATGGAACAAAAAGTTAGATTCGTGTATAAAAAATAAAATTGGCCTACAACAATCGAATTTTGATTCATGTGTTTACTTCAAAATAACGGATTGTGATATGTTCATCCTAGCAGTTTGGGTGGACAATATAAAATTGAAAAATCAAATAAAGTCTCAAATTGCAGATCATTTAAAAATGACTGACATGGGAAAAAGCAAAATATGTTTTGGGTGTTTAAATTGAGCGGAATAGAAAAGAAAAGAAAATCTCTATTAATCAGCAATCGTATATTGAAGAAGTGTTGAGGCGTTTTAACATGGAAAATTGTAATCCTGCCGCGAGCCCTATGATCCCAAAAGTTTAAATTTATCCACAGATCATGAGGTAAGGAAGAAAATGAAAATATCCCATATCATGAAGCTGTTGGTAGCTTATTTTTTGCCTCCCAGATGTCAAGACCTGACATATCGTATGCAGTCAATATGTCAGCAGCTGTAGTAACTCTCCGAGCACCGAACACTGGATAGCCATAAAAAGAATCCTACGTTACTTGAGAGGAACGGTGGATAGAAACTTAGAATATGATGGTACAAATGATAAGATATCAGAAGTATATGGCTATAGTGATTCAGATTGGGTCAGTGACACAAACGAAAGGCGATCCACAACAGAATTTATTTTTCTTAACAATAACGGTGCAATATCCTGGAACACAAGAAAACAGCCAACCATAGCACTCAGCACAACGGAAGCAGATTATATGACAATGTCTGCTGCAACTCAAGAAGCCATAAGGCTTCTTGAGTTGCAGCAGACTAAAAAAAAGACCATAAGGTTAAAAGGTTTATCAGATGAAATATTGAAGCCATCCTTCCCTCAACCGACTTATATATTTGTTGACAATGTTGGAGTGAAAAACTTAGCTACAAATGGAGGAAATAATCGGTCTCGTATTAAACTAATTGACATACGTCATCACCTCATTCGTGAGAAGGTAAGCAGTGGGAAGATAGAATTTCAAAGCGTCGGAACAAAGGAAATGGTGGCCGATTCGTTGATAAAGTCGCTGGACAAGGACAAGTTTAATTTTTGTGCTGTGAATCAAGGACTGGCAGGGATTACCAAATAAAGGAGGTTGTTGACATTTTGGTTATTTGGTTGCATAAACTGTAAAATATTTTTATATTTTTCTAGTCTGTGTGTATTTTTTTTCAAGCCTGTCATAATGTAATTTTTTGTTCTTGTTCATTTTAACTATGCTTTAATGCTTTTAAACTCACATAACTTGTGAAAAATGTAATCTAACAGTTCAATTATAACTTCTAATGTTAAAATGTGTTTGTTTCAATGTGAATTAAACCCCAACAACCCGTAACCTCAAAATATCGATGAATCAACGAATAAACGACGGCAACACAGCACCATCTAAGAGCAAGCTGGTAGCGTAGTGGTGACACGACCTGCTTAGTATTCGGAATGTAATGGGTTCGATTCCCGTTACCGTCTACCTTGTATGAAGTTTTTTCAGGGGGTTCTCCTCATTCACATGTAGCGAAATGGTCACTGCGTACAAGCACACCATGTTTGGCTGTTTAGGCGAATGCTGGGGTAGTATTTTCCCCTTCAGAACCCTAACTCCATTCCTTTCGATCCTATCCTGACCACACCCATCCTTAATCCCACCATGCATACATACGTAATGTATTAGTGGAGTTGATCGGCCTATTTCCACAGTTTATGCTTTTTGAGCGCGACGTTTCAGAAGCGGACTCTGCTTCCGTCATCAGGCTTAGTCCTGAGAAGGACTGTTTTCGCACTTAAGTCGAATTCATTTCACTTACTAGTCTGACACCTTTACCACTGAGCCACTGAGTAATCCAATTCTTTAGAACTTAACTTATATTATATATATATATATATATATATATATATATATATATATAGATATATATATATATATATTAAACTTTTCGTGGTTGCGCAGAAGTTTGTTGTGCATGTTACGCCGTAACCTCTTGCGCTGGTGTATTGCGCTTAACCTCTTCGCGCATTATTGGAATCCATATGGGGTTCATTTCTACACTTGCTTGGCTTATTGGATTTTCAGCTAGTGCGATGTATGTGGCTTCTTTGAGTTTCCGACGAGTTGTGTTCTCGTCCTTTGCCACTATCTGTATGTTATCTCATTGTATGCGGTGGTCTTCGTTCCAGACATGTTCGGCGATTCTTGATCTTTCTGTTTCGCCCTTGCGGACGTTATTCTTATGTTGCTGCGTTCTTACTTTGAGTGATGCACATATTTCCAGGTAGAAGACAAATTCTACCAACAAGAGTTTGGGATGGCGATGGATTCCCCACTATCACCCATAGTGAGCAATATATATATATATATATATATATATATATATATATATATGTTTCTATTTAGATTTCCACAAGTATTAATGTTTAAATAAGACATTTTTTCTTTAAAACTTGTGTAAATAAACGTACAATTAATTCAACGTTTCGGGAACGTCCTTTGTTCCCTTTGTCAAGAATTTATTTGACAATTACAGAAATTGAAATAAGGTAACTATTTTTAACAAGTACAAAATATGAAACAAGGTAACTAATTTAAATTTAATCTGGACGAGTGTGTTTGACTTCGGGTAGTTGGTCTAGTACATGATGTAGAAGGTGCAGAAGTGGGGACGCCAGGAATAGTTGCAGCATAAGTGTTTGAAATTTCTAGAAGATTTGGAGTTGGTTGAAATGTAGAATCAACTTGTTTAATGACATTCTTCCAAATTTGTGGCATTCTAGAAGTGTCATCTCGTTTATTGAGGGCGTTTGGTCTTCTTTCAATTTCAACTGCTTCTCTAATAATTCTTTCTTGTAAGGTATATAGAGGTGCAATTAAACGGATATTGTTGGTATTAATTTGGTGTCCTGTATCTAAATGATGTGCAGCTAAAGACGATGAAGGATTGTGCTGCTTAATTGCTAGTTGGTGTTCATCGGCTCTCGCATATAATATTCTGTTAGTTTGTCCTATATAAGTTCTTCAACAGTTGTTGCACGGTATCTCATACACTCCTTGGCTTTCATTAGGAATTTTGTCTTTGGGGTTTCTTAAAAGTTGGGACAAAGTTGAATGTGGTTTGAATACCGGTCTGAAGTCGTTTCTGGGAAATTTGTTTGCTATTCTGTCTGTAATTCCCTTTATATAAGGTAGAATAACAGGAATCTTTCGTTCATTGTTTGACAAGTTATTATTTCTTGGTCTTTTTATTTCGTTGGTAATTTTTAATATTTCTTGATCTTTGTATCCATTTTGAATTAGTATTTTATTAATAGTCTTCATCTCTTCCATTTTAGAATTTTGGTCAGATAAGTGGTAAAAGCGGTATATCAAGGATTTCATAACGCTACGTAATTGACCAGGATGGTGATGTGAGAAAGAGTTCAAGTACCTATTCGTATGTGTTGGTTTTCGATAAACTTTGTGTGTAAATTTACCATTAGGAAGTCTTGTTATTAGGGTGTCCAAAAAAGGGAGCGAATTATTTTCTTCAACTTCCATAGTAAATTTGATGTTGTCATGAATGTTGTTAATATGTCCTAGAAAATGGTTCAAGTTTCGTTTTCCATGGGGCCAAACTACAAATGTGTCGTCAACATAACGAAACCAACATTTAGGTTTTAAATCTGCAGAATTTAAAGCAATGGTTTCAAAATGTTCCATATATACATTCGCAAAAGCTGGAGAGAGTGGCGAGCCCATAGGTGTTCCTTGAATTTGCTTGTAGAATTGTCCTTTGTATGTAAAATAGGTTGAGTGCATGCAGTGGTTTATCAATTTGAGTATGTCTTGGTTTATTGAGTGTTTTTCTTCTAAAATTTTCATCGTGTCTTCAATAGGTATTTTGGTGAAAAGTGACGTTATGTCGAAGCTAACGAAAATGTCATTTGGGGCCAAGGGTACAATTTTGAGTTTGTGTAGAAAATCAGCAACAACTGTCGAAGAACTTATATAGGACAAACTAACAGAATATTATATGCGAGAGCCGATGAACACCAACTAGCAATTAAGCAGCACAATCCTTCATCGTCTTTAGCTGCACATCATTTAGATACAGGACACCAAATTAATACCAACAATATCCGTTTAATTGCACCTCTATATACCTTACAAGAAAGAATTATTAGAGAAGCAGTTGTAATTGAAAGAAGACCAAACTTCCGTTCTTTCGCGTTTAGGTCTTTCCGACCATTGTCTAATAAAAATCATTTCTACTGTACCTAATTCCACTGTTGTTCGCAAAACCGATAGAACCTTGTGGTGTTTTAAGTCAGCTCGATGGAGTGATTTACGAGATTTCTTTGCAACCTTTCCATGGCGTGAATATTGTTTTAAGTCGTCCTCTTCTTCGGACATCGCTCTTTCAGTATCTGAAGTCATCCTCATGGAAATGGAGTTATACATTCCGAAAAAACAGTACCGTGTAGGTCATTCACGTTCCCAACCATGGTTCAATAAGGCTTGTTCTGATGCAATATCTTTAAAAAATAAATGTTACATTAAATGGAAATCTAATAAATCGGTTGACAGTCATGTAGAATACGTTGCTGCTAGAAATATCTGCAAAAGTATCATCACTAAAACTAAAAAGTTGTTCGAACAACCAAAATGCAATGAACTAGCTACATCTCCTTTAGGCAGTCGTAAATTTTGGTCTTTAGCAAAAGCCATTAGTAAAAACTTTCGAACATCTTCATTTCCCCCTCTGACATCTATTGACGGATCGGTAGTTGCTGATTCTGAAGACAAAGCCAACGTTTTTGTGGATTTGCTTGCCTCAAACTCGTGTCTCAATGATTCTGGAAATGATGTGCCCCTAGTCAACTCTTCTTCATACGTTATGAAACCAATTCATTTTCGGTACAAGCTCTTGGACTCGATCATCGGTAGGCTTGATCTCAATAAGGCGACTGGCCCAGACGGTATCCCAGCTATTGTCTTAAAGAAATGTTCCCCCGAACTAGTACCAGTCCTATCTAAGCTCTATACGATCTCTATATCTTCTGGGGAATTCCCTTCATCATGGAAGTTAGCAAATGTTCAACCTATTCCCAAAAAAGGTGATAAGACCGATCCCTCAAATTACAGACCAATTGCCATCACTTCCATTTTGTCTAAAATCATGGAAAAAGCCATCAATCAGCAACTGCCCACGTTCCTTGAAACTAACAAACTCCTTAGTGACCACCAATATGGGTTTAGGCAAATTCGTTCAACAGGCGATCTTCTTTCATATGTGACCCAAGTTTGAAACAACACAGTAGAGCAGTCCGGTGAAACAGTTGTAGTCGCTTTAGATATATCAAAGGCATTTGACCAAGTTTGGCATAAGTGTTTACTTGCCAAACTCACCTCGTTTGGGTTAAACGATACGCTCATCAACTGGGTTTCTAGTTTCCTTGATAAAAGACGAATACGTGTCGTAGTTGATGGCTTTTTTCAAAAGAAGTTAGCATTAACGCGGGCGTACCACAGGGATCCGTTATAGCGCCTACACTTTTTCTGCTGTACATAAACGACCTTATTTCTTCAACAACTAACTCCATCCATTGCTTTGCTGACGACAGCACTCTTCACTGTAGTTCATCTCAGTCTACTCATTGTGATAATCTACCTTTTATGTAAAATCAAGAAATTAAAGCTGAAATGGCAAATTACAATCAACAAAGACATTCAACGTATTCTCGCATGGACAATAATATAGTTAAATTTAATGCTAACAAAACTCAGTGCTGCCTTGTGTCCGCCAAAAAAGATCGATCATTTCCTGTTGTAAGTATGAATGGCTCAGTTCTTAAGTTTTCAGACTCTATTACTCTGTTGGGTATGACTGTATCTTCAAATCTCTCATGGGTTGACCATCTTCTGTCAGCTACCAAAACAGCTGCTCGTAAAATAGGCGTTTTGTACAGATCTAAGCAGTACTTTACCTCTCGACAACTCCTTCTGCTGTATAAGGCCCAAATTCGGCCTCATCTGAATATAATTCTCACCTTTGGGTTAGTGCTCCCCAATACGCTCTCGATATCGTTGATCGTATTCAAAAGAGAGCGATTAGGCTTATAAATGACCCGTCCTTAACTTCTCACATACAGTCCCTTGAGCATAGAAGGATGGTTTCAGTTCTTTCTTTGTATTATCGTTATTACAACGGCTATTGTGCTGGTGAATTACATTCTTTGATACCATCTCCGGCTATCTTTGCGAGAAACACTCGGTTCGCTCATTCACATCATCAGTATGCAGTACAAATCTCCACTTGTCGTACCAAACGGGCGCAATCCACATTTTTCTACACGGCTTCTAAACTCTGGAATGATCTCCTTAGTTCCTGTTTTCCTCTCACTTATGATATGAGAAAATTTAAGGTAGCTGTTCATAGGCATCTATTGACAATTCATTATCCCTCTATCCATCCTCCTAAGTGTTCCTGAGTGCTTTAGCACGATAGGCCTTATTTAGCCTGTTCAGGTCCACAATCATAAAAAAAAACGCCCTCAATAAACGAGATGACACTTCTAGAATGCCACAAATTTGGAAGAATGTCATTAAACAAGTTGATTCTACATTTCAACCAACTCCAAATCTTCCAGAAATTTCAAACACTTATGCTGCAACTATTCCTGGCGTCCCCACTTCTGCACCTTCTACATCATGTACTAGACCAACTACCCGAAGTCAAACACACTCGTCCAGATTTAAATTAAATTAGTTACCTTGTTTCATATTTTGTACTTGTTAAAAATAGTTACCTTATTTCAATTTCTGTAATTGTCAAATAAATTCTTGACAAAGGGAACAAAGGACGTTCCCGAAACGTTGAATTAGTTGTACGTTTATTTACACAAGTTTTAAAGAAAAAATGTCTTATTTAAATATATATATATATATATATATATATATATATATATATATATATATATATATATGTATATATGGAAGACTTTGAAGACCAAGAGATATCCGAATTCACAGAGAAACCAAGGGTGTGGCTTAGATACGTGGACAATACCGTCGTAGTTTGGTAACACGGCAAGCATAAGCTAGATGAATTCCTAGATCATCTAAATAGCCGCGCACCCTTCATCAAATTCACAATGGAATTGGAGTCAGAACAAAAACTGCCATTCCTGGATGTACTTGTACACAGGAGTGACAACACTTTCACAATAAGTGTATACAGGAAACCTACCCACACGGAGAGTTACCTACACTACAACTCCAATCACCACAAAAACGTGAAGTTAGGCGCGGCAAAATGTTGTACGATAGAGCAAAAACAATATGCTCAAAACAAGAGGACCTGAACAGAGAAAAAGGGAATATTGCTAGAACACTTAAAGAAAATGGCTACCCCGATCTAACACCTAACCTACCAGGGAAAGGGTAACCGAAAAATAAGAACCTAAATACACAGCGATAATACCATATATACAAGTTACCTCAGACAAAATACGAAGGATAGGCAGTACATACAAGATACGCACTGCCTTCAAATCGACCAGAACGCTCAGGGGAATACTAACCAAAACCAAACCATACAATGAAGATCAGAATTCCAAGAATTGTGTATACAACCTACCATGCGAATACGGCAGAGCATACATAGAAAAGAGCAGCAGACCACTCAAAGTGAGAACGCAGGAACATAACAACGTCCGCAAGGGCGAAGCAGAAAGATCAAGAATCGCCGAACATGTCTGGAACGAAGACCACCGCATCCAATGGGATAACATACAGATAGTGGCAAAGGACGAGAACACAACTCATCGGAAACTCAAAGAAGCTACATACATCGCACTAGCAGAAAATCCAATAAGCCAAGCTAGTGTATAAATGAAACCCATATGAATTTCAATACTGCGCGAAGAGCTGAAGCGCAATACACCTGCGCAAGAGGTTACGGCGTAACATGCGCAACCACGAAAAAGTTTGATATATATATATATATATATATATATATATATATATATATATATATATATATGAATTCTTAATAACTAGGTATAGTTATATTTTTAAAAGGATACTGCTGGAATTTCCTAGTTCCAGTAGGCATACAGGTAAAAAGCCAAAATGTGATAATATTTATTACTATTTTTATATATTTCGGTTAAAAATTTTAACCTTCATCAGAAAAACGTAATTAAATGGAAAATTACTGGTGAACAAATTAATTGATTGACGTGAGTGACATAATTGTGAAATCTATACATTTTATCACAAAATTTTACATTGAGAGGCATCTAAACCTAACAAAAACAAGCGTGTGCACATACATTATTTTATCTCAAAAGTATTATATTAATTGCATTACCTTTAAAGTTGTTTTTTTTTTACAAATTTTATTATACAATTTGCGACGGAAACGTATCCACATAAGACGTGGAAATGCGTCTTTGATAACGTGCGCGCCACTTTGTTTGGCTTGAGCTATATTACAGGTCTATACATCTGTCACGATATGTTAAATTTATTTTATTGAATCATTAGCGTATAACATATTGCAATAGACATCGCTTTAACAGGGATTTTAAGAAAGTGAAATGTATGCTTACACCTCACATATCACAGAAGGCTAATACATACCTTTTGTATTTATCATGCTATTTGTTTTTCTGAGGTACAAATAATTTCACATATCAACTTCATCTGCACCATAATATTATTTTAGTTACCACATCTCAAATCTGGGACTTGGTTCACTAAGGGCGAAAGTAACATTTTCTACGAAAATGGCTTTCTTGTGTTTTAGGTTCCGATGAATTTGTTCTACTCATTACTCTAACGACCGGAGTCCAGAGCTCCACCATTTGAATTGTAACGGATTTCAAAAGGTTGGGTGTCCTGCCAATATCTAGTTTACATAAGACGTATGTGGACATCCGTTTTTTTTTGCTGCAAAATACAAAAGGCCTAACATGAGTTTAAAAATGATAAATGTTGTAAAAACATTAAGAAAACTTAGAGATACACCTGAAAATGAAGGTAATTTGGTTTTTTCTATATTTTGTAGCATAATCGGCTTAAAATATTTAAGTGAACGTCACTCTATGACTATGCATGTGTCTCAAATATTGTTTCATCAATTTAAAGTTTTTCGAATTGAAAGAGGATGGTGCTAGTGTAAGAACCACTTTTAAAAGAAAAATAACACTTGAAAATTCGTATAAATGATTTACTCAAAAGCAGAACAGAGTAATAAACGATTATACATTCTACTATCTTGCAATGTTTACCATTCTAAAATAGCCGGGTAATTAATGAAAAGAAAGAATAGCTAGAGTCTTTGCAATCTTGAGATGGCAGAATTACCGCTGAATCTCAACATTTTGCGAAACCTGCGTCCTCTGTAGAAAGCTCAATGAAGCGCCATAAATATCAGGAATACTTTTTATCAACTACTACCGACGTTTGACAGGAACAGGATGAGAGTTTAGAACATTCCCAAAAGGATGAAAACAGCGAAGGTAGCAGCTTAGATTCAAATTAAAACTAACACAGTTTCTCTCTTCAATTTTAGCTGATCATGAAATACAGGCCAGTTCTAGTCACATGAGTAATGTTGAATCAGACTCAGAAGATGAACAATGTGACTGGATCGGATCCGAACTATTGTCCAAGCAATGATGAGAAAGAAACATCCACTGACGACAATGCTGAAAATTTTAATTTAATAAGAGAAGTAAGAAAAGAGAAAGTTATGCAGAATGTGCTCCAAGAAGTGGCAATAGAAAATGAAAATTCAGATGATAATAAAACAACAGATGAGAGGGTTAATGGGGAAGATGATCCAATTAATCTTGAAAAGAAAAAATCAAGAAAACGAATACGTGCGCCTCATTTATGGGACATAAATGTAAGAAAAGAAAAAAAGAGTAAAGGGTGAAAAGTATGTAAACCGTAGCGGCAAGACAGTTGAAGAGAAAACCCTAAAACCACCGTGTCACTACAGGATGAGATGCTATGACAGAGTTAGTGCGAATGATCGTAATAAATTGCATCGTAAGTTCTGGGATCTTCGCAACTGGGATCAACGTAAACAGTTTGTCAGAAAAACTGATTCCTGCTGCCAGAAATCGTCCTAGGAATAATAGATAAGAAAGGCGACGTAAACTCAGTTTGGAATACAGTTTTAATTTAAACAATGAAACAATGCATGTGTGTACAGTTATGTTTCTTAACACATCCGTAGGTGAGAAATTTTTAAGAAACAGTATTTAAAATGCTGGTGATACTTTAATATCCTCCCCGGATAAAAGACTCCATCACCCACCGACAAGAAGCATTGGAAAAAGAGCAATAGAAATTGCCAAAAGGCATGTAGATGGTTTTCCAGCAAGGGAAAGTCACTATGCGCGAGAAACTACCACAAAGAAATATCAAATGATGTTGACGCCAAAGATATCGCTAAAAAATCTTACTATCGTTTTTTATTTGTTACAGAATACAATTTGACATTTAAACTACCTAGCTTAGACACTTGTGATGAATGTGATAAATTCCACGGGCTGATATTAGATGCTTAAGAAAAGGAAGATAAAGACAGAGTTGAACGAGATAGAGATTTGCATCATTCAGAATCGTAAAGAAGATACCCAATGAAACCAGATAATAAGATTCGATCCAAATTAGAGCGTTCTAAAGAAAGAGTATACACAATAGATCTTCAGAAGTGCTTACCTACTCCATAGCTTACAAATGCGCAACCTTTCACAAATTAAAGTTATGGACTCTAACTTTACAATTTGTGACAGGACAGTGAACCAGTCACATTGCATGATATGGAATGAAAGCACCGGTAAAAGAGGAAGCAACGAAATTGCTTCCTGTTTGTTCAAATGGCTATCCGATTTACCAGAAGATGTGGAGGACGTGACATTCTGGTCAGACAATTGCGCTGGTCAGAATACAAACATCAACATATTGTTTTTCTACAAGTACGTTTTGCATAAATTTCCACATCTCAAAACCATAAACCCCAAGTTCCTTCTAAAAGGGCACACTCACATGGGGGTAGATGTGGCTCATGCTGTTATAGAACATAAAAAAAGACACGCAACGACTATGAATATTTGTGATACACATGATTGGGCACAATTAATTCGCTTTTCTTGTCACAAGAAACCATTCGTTGTATATGAAATCGAAGGAAAGTCTAATACTTCACTGCTCGTAAGTAGAAAAAAGAACAGCGAAGGAGAAGGGTCTCATTTGTCTGCTGAAGATTTCCACCCAATTTTTTTCTTAATAAAGGGGTCGGATGTCCAAATGAATTAATTTTCGGGGACAACAGTCTCAATTTTTATCAAATTGCAATTGTCGGATGTCCTTTGACATTTTTTTAATGTTTGCGTTGAAAAATTTTGATTTGTTGTTACGATAAACTAAAGTTTAAATAAAGTTTTTATTTTGTCTAAAAAATATATTATTTCCTAACAAAGGTTATATCTACTGTGGTAATATTTTTTTGACCGGACTGAATTTCTGTAGTAAGAAATGAGCCCGTCCAGGAGGTCCACTCCTATCATAAAAGCATTGTAAGTTTTTACAATTCTGGGACAGGGAGTTATTACGTCATTTTACTCCTTTTATCGTATCGTTTAATATCAGAGACAGGTTCTGCGCTATCAAAAGTTGAAACAAGTGAAACGGCGCGATTATCAAACCATTTCACTGCTCTTACTTCTTTACCGTCTACTGACACTGTCCTCAAAAGTCCCTCGACCCTTCTTTTTCATTTCATTGTCATTTTTAAATTCATGTCCTGGAAATCGACTGACCCTTATAGTCCCCAAGGCGTGAATTCCCATATCCGCCAATGTCAAAAATAATTTTAGCGACGCAAACCAATTATCAAGGTGCAGTAGAAACCCGTGATGTTGTGGTTATGTTCTGCACCAGTTTTAGAACAATATTTGAACTGACACCTAAATCTGGTAAACCAGGTGCAGGCAATATTGAGCCAGTGTATATATCAAAATCATGAACCAGCCCACTGGCGTCACAATGTACAAACAACTTGTATCCCCACTTCTAAGGCTTCTTAGGATTGTACTGCTTCAAGGAGCTTCTTCCTTTGAAGGGTACAATTTGCTCGTCTACGCAGAGCATCTGCTCAGTCACCGGTAAAGGTCTGTACTTGTTTGTCATATGATCAACAAGAGGACGAACCTTAAATAATCTGTCTCTGGGTCATCAAGAGGAATCATTTCACTGTTGTCATTGAAATGAAGATTTTTTTTTTATAAACTCCCATCTATCTCTACCCATGACATTTGCAACTTTTTCAACGCGAGTGCTTATCCTCCAATACATGCGTGAACGAGGTAAACCATATATGGACATGTAGATTGTAGATGCAACAACACATGAACTGTTCCAGTTCACTTTTGTCCAAATTCAATTGCTTATTTGGATTTTGTTGAGTTGCATAAAGATTAGATTGATCTATTATTTTTTTTAGAATATCATGATCAAAAAATTGTCTAAAATAAAATACTGGTTCCTCAACTTCACTATAATGTTCAAGGGCGTAGCCAGGGTTTATAACAGGGGGGCAAACCATGGTCCATGGTCGTTCAAAATGTAAAATTTTAGGATAAAAAGAAAAGGCAAATGAAAACAAAACTTTGAGATTTTAATTATACTTAAATTAAACTAATAACATTTTTCTTGGGTTTAAACTAAATTTATCCAAAACTTTCTTCACTATGCAGTCCTAATTTTCCTTCAAAAATTTTCGATGCACACTCATCAAACACAACCCAGTGAGTCTGTCATCACCCATTGTACTCCTGAGCCAGGTTTTTACCCTTCGCAGGGTACTGAACGATCTTTCCACGGTAGCAGTAGTGAATGGGAAAGCACTTAATATTAGCAGTGCGTGCCTTGTTGCAGGGAAAGAAACATTAGCTTACTCCAAAAGTGCAGCCACTTCAATGTCCTTTAATTTGTCTTCTGCTAAATTCTTTTTCTTCCACATATTGTACCACAAATCTAATTCTGCAGAGACATCACCCAACTTATAAAATTCCATGAAAGATTTTGCATTATTTTTGAAATCTTGAAGGATGAAGATAAGTTAAAGCAAAAGCAGGTGTATTTTCGTTGGAGAATCTAGCATCCAAAGACGAAGTTAAAGAATCAAGATAGGGGATGATTATTGACCGCTTCCAGTATTCAACTGCAGACTCAGATGGTGGATTACTTCTGTGTACTTGCTTTTGAGCGACTCATGGTACTGACAACTCAACCCCTACTTTCTTTGCGATACCAAGTGATTTTTTAAATAATTCATAAGAAACATTTTCGACATCTTGTCGATCTTCTTTGATTACATCTAGAATATCATCAATATGTTTCTTCACCATAACCAAATCCATACTTTTACCTTGTAAAACGTTTACAACGGGTTCCAAAATTGCAGAGTATCTTGCAATTATGTTTAAGCCTAAGATGAATATTGGTTTAGTAACTGCACAGTGCAATTGGTAGGCAGATTTTGTTGTTGCATAGTTTCCTTCGACAGATAGATGTTCTAGTGCTTTAACAATGTCAGTGAAGCTTTCTGAAAATTTTTTTATGCTCTTATATTTTTCCGACCATCTGGTCTCACAGAGCCTTGAAAGATTTGGAACCGATTTCCTACGGGCTGGCGATTCACGAAAGAAGGTTATTGTGTCTTTAACCGTTGCAATTGTGTTTCTTATTTCTGGTAGCTTGCTAGTATCATTGACCACAAGATTTAGTCTGTGGCTGGAGCAATGGAAAAATAAAGATTTAGCGTACTTTTTTTAAGAATGGCCTGTACACCACCTTCTTTGCCGGCTATCGTGGAACACCCGTCAAATCCGAATCCCACACAATTATCGGCGGAAAAATTATTATCTTCTAAAAAAGTTTGAATTGCGCTAGCGATTGTAGAAGCATCTTGACATTTTAAATCAATGTCGCCTACAAATTCCTCCCTGATTATTTTTTGGCTTTCATCATAGAACCTTAATCCAATAGAAAGCTGCTCTTTTCCAGCGATATCTGCTGTTTCATCAGCCATTACGGCATAAGCTTTTGCCCGTTTACAGTCTTCGATTATTTTTTCTTTGATAACTTCACCGCATGATTGTATGATCTCATTTTGAATTGTTGGTGAGGTATAGACTGCGTTTTTTTGACATTTATCCAAGTGGCTCTTTAGCTTCTCATCACAAGAGTCAATCCTCAAATTTAAAAGGTCAAAGAAAACTCCCTCATTTCCTTGTTTTCCTCTAAGCGGCAAATCATGAATTCCACAAAATATTATGCATGAAATAATTGCTGACAATATTTGTTTATTTTCTTCAATCGCCTTATGGTGCCCTATTTGCAACTGGACATCAACAGGAGCATTTTCAAGAAATGCTTTTGTGGCAGCTGTTGAAGATTTGTGGTAATGGCTGCCAACGTGCTTTTTACAATCTTCATGTATATCCTTAAACTTCATGTAAGGCCTTACCATAAATGTTTCAAAATATTTCACACTAAAACTACTTATTGAGTAAATTTATTTTAATTAAATAATAGGATTAAAAAATGTAGTTAAATGAAAACAAAAAAAAAGTGACAATTTTTTTACCATTTTTCTCAAAAACGTCCGACTGTTAAGTGGTTGAATCGAGCACTAAAAATTGACGTATCCTGAGAGTAAATCGAACACTCGTTTTTATCCAATTCTGGTGTGGGACAATTCTGGTGTGTACCAATGCATTAAATGCATAGATCGAAAACGCTATTAATATATATTTAGCACTATGTCAGTTTTTCAAACAGCTTTGTTTTTTGCTGATGAAATATATTTTAGTGACAAAGGACACGCGAATAATTTTGTTTATTAGAGCTTATAAATTAATTTTAAAATGTTCATAAAAGCAACCAAACGACCACAACAACAAACAAAATATATAAAACAGATAACAAAAAAAATATGCAGAACAGAAAAATATGTACATTTTAGATTTAATTTTTTGTTTATTAAAATTTAAAAATCATTTAATTTATTTTTGCTCTTCCAGGGGGGGGGGGGCATTTGCCCCTCCCTGCCCTTCGCTGGCTACGCCCATGATAAGGTTCATTTACAACCCAAGCAGGCATAATTTTTTGTGTGTCCAGGCCACTGATGTCATTCCATTGCAAAGTAGGTACTTTCTTTTTAGAATTTTTGGAACTTGCTGCTACCTCTTCTACCTCATCGTCATCACTTTCTGAACTGCTTACAGGAGTACCTGAAAGCAGATGATTACTAGATAAGTGTAGAAGTTGGAATAAGTTTGTTCATTTACATATCCTAAAACGATATATTATTATCCAAAAATTTAATGCAGTAAACCTATTTACTTTTATATATGTATGTTGTTCAAGACTACACAGTCTTATTTGAGTAGGCTAAAATTATTATACCCCTATTTGGTAAGTAGTCCGGATCTTTATCACTGTCATTCAAATCAGAATCGTCACTATTCTCTGGAACTGGGCCAGTGTGTTTCCGTGGCGACCTTCGATCCATCTGAAAACAAAAAACAGAAACATTGCTGAAATACAAAGAAAAAAAATCACTTTGACTAATTTTAAATTATCTTACTCAATAACCTAATGTCACATATACGATACAAACCATAAACAACTAACCTTACAACAAAAATGCATAGTGGCCTAATGTATCAAATATGAAACACAGCTATTTTTATAGTTTTTTAAAAAAGTACAAATTTTTTTCAGTACCTTTTTTTATTAATTAAATATATAAAGATAAAGTATTCATAAAAAATATTTTATAAAGTAATATTTTACCTGATATCTTTTGTAGAAAATTAGATACTCAGTAATTGTTGTATCAGCTGCTCACATACAAATGGTTGCTATTTCTTTTCTAAATAATTAGTAAGACTAACACCAGAGTCCAGCTGGTGACTAGAATTGAAAGAGAGGTTCGTTAAACCACCACTAGAGCACAACATTTATGTAAAACTAAGTGTCATTATTTAGGCAAAGTATATTGGTATGTCACATATATGATACACCCGGCGTTAAGAGCTTAAGTGTAAAAAACGTCTGAAGAAAAAATAGTTTATTTTATGCGGAGCAAAGTGACTTTTTGTGGCTCATCTGTATTTGGTGAGCTCACTACGTTCGTCCGTCAAACCTACAGATTCGCTACAAAAAGTGTCACTTTAGCCCCTTATAAAATAATACACTATTTTTTGTATAAACGCAATGCCTATGGGTTATCGTAAATGAAACGCACTGTATCTACACACGTAATTGTCAAGAACATTGTATGTTAAATTTCTTTTATTGAATAATTAGTGTATAATATATTGCAATAGATGGCAGTATAAATATTGAACGTCAATTCTCTATTTTATTTTCCTCGTCGTTGGAGGCGCTGTAGAAGCGCGCAGTCGTAAAAGAGCTATCAACGTTGTAAATGTCATCCACCCCCTAGAATTTCTTTTTTAATAAAAAATAATTAATAATAAAATGAGTAATAAAAGTGAAAAAGATAAAAGTAAACAAATACAAGAAAAGTGTCAGTCTCTAATAAACTCTTTATTGAAAGACGAAGATAACAAATACTGCGTGGACTGTGACTCAAAAGGTAAAGATAACTAATTGATTTTTATAATTTCTATGAAAACCATTCATCGGTTTTTACTATATTTTAGGGCCGAGATGGGCATCATGGAATTTGGGCGTATTTTTGTGTATACGATGTGCTGGAATTCACAGAAACTTAGGAGTCCATATTTCAAAAGTGAAATCTGTAAATTTAGATTCATGGACACCGGAACAAGTTGTCTCATTACAACAAATGGGAAATTCACGTGCTAGAGCGGTCTATGAAGCTAATTTACCTGATAACTTTCGCAGACCTCAAACTGATTCAAGTTTAGAATCATTTATTCGTGCTAAATATGAGCATAAGAAATACATCGCTCGTGAATGGGTACCTCCACCGTTACCTAAAGTAAACTGGGAAAAGGAAATTGATGAGGAAATTGAGAAGCAAAAACGTAAAAAGAAGACTTCAATAGAGAAAAAACAAACGAATATGGTTGAAGTTCCGCAATTGCCTAAACCAAAGGCAGTTAGTCCTAAACCAGGACGACAAATTACAACTAACACTGAAACTAAACAAAATTCAGATCTTTTTAGCTTACAGAATGGTGACGATTCCTTTAGTAATTTTGTCTCCGCAACAACAATGAATGAAACGAAAAAACCAGAAACTGATTCGCTGAAAAGTGAAGAGGAAAGTTTCTTTAATCAAACAACACCCGCAGAGAAGGAAAAAGTTAAATTAACTAAAGATAATATTTTAGCTCTGTATGGTAATACATCTTCAGTTAATAATTTTCCGCCAACGTATCAAAATCAGGGAAATTTTGCAACTAATCCAAGCTTTCATAATTTTACAGGGTACTCACAAACACAACCACAAAATGGTTTGACACAGTTTCCTGTTTCTAATCAGTTTTCAGGGCAAATGTATCAAGCACCTTTTGTAACAAATAATCAATTTCAATCAAGTTCAATGCAAACACAACCAAATATGCAATTTACATCATTGCCTAATAATTTTTACTCACAAAATGGTGCAAATTTTTATCCAAATTCAAATACACAACAAAGAGTTCCTATGAATCAATTGCCAGCACAACAAAATTCGGGATTTATTCCACATAATTCGTTAGGTAATCCATTTTTTAACAGTCAAGGTATGCAACAACAGTTTGCGAGTCTTTCTTTAAATAATAAAACTGCAAATTCTGGTACTAGTTTGGCTACAAACTTATGGCAGTAAATGAATTTTATGCCGAACCTATTGATATTATTTTCTAGTTTAGTTTTTTGACGAGGTGGGTATAAATGTGATCACTTATTAGGTGATAAACTGTTAAGTACTTTAAGAGACTGTAATTTATCTTTGAAATTCTTGCTTACGGATGGATCTGAACTAGATTTCGATCAATGGCCCTAATTTAATCTGAAAGAAATTTGTGATGTTACGCATTTTTTTATGTTATTATTTAAAAATGGGTGTTGCAATGAGTGTAAAGTTTATGAAATTTTATAGTTAGCTTAAATAAAATTTTAAAATTGTTTAGTGTAATATGTAGAAGTCTAAGTTAGGCAGAATTTATACACTTAATTTGTTGTGAATCATAAACATCGATTCTTTGTTATTAGTTTTATTTATACATTTAAATGTTTAGTGTAGTTTATATCTTCTATCTATATTTACTAGGTCATTTGGTACAATTATTCCAATCTCATAAAACAAAACATGTAGTAACTACAGATAATTTATAATCGATGGGGCTTAAAAGAAATTATGTATTTTGTCGTATTCAACAAATAGAATGTTTCTCAATTATGAAAATGTGCATGTCCCCTTTATAACTTTTAATGCACACAAATTTGTGTAAAAAACGATACTTTATTACACATTACAAAACAGGATTATTATTTAGTATACATGTTTATGTGTACCATAAAATTACAAAACAAATAACGTGTAATCTTAAATGGTGCACTGTACAAATAAACTTTCTATTTATGGTTTTCTGTATTAATTAAGAAAATAAAGAATTTCCCAATTTAATTATCACACTTAATCTTCACCACAGTTACAAAAGTTTGAGTATACATTTAAATACGTCTACGTTTGACATTTCCAGAATTAGCAGTAGTAATGGGACTAGATTTTCCACTACTATTATTTGCATCTTCTGGTTTTAAACTTCCCCTCGTTGGTCTTTTAACAGATCTTACACCATCATCGCTTTTAGTTTTACCTCCTTTTGACAGAACTTCGTCTTTTGAAATAGAAGTACTTCTACCTTTAGTACCTTTAACAGGTTTCTCAGGCTTTGATTCTTTTCGTGATGACGAGGAACTTCTACTATCCTTACTGTCCCTTCTTTGCTGGACTTCCTTTGTATTACGAACTGGAGCTTGTGTTTTATCCTCCTTTTTAGTTTCTTTCACATTTTTTGGTGTTTCACGTCCTTTCTGTACATTTTTCTTTTCTTCTATTTTCATTTCCATTAATTCAGCGAAATCTACATCGGGTAATTCAAAGTCTGTATCAGAATTTGGAAATGGTATGACTTCACTTTCGTCTAATGCTTCTAGATTATACATGGTTTCTAAGTGTGACCAAATTACTTGACCCATTATTTCTTTATCTATCTTTTCTTGGAATTTATCAAAAATTAAAAGCATTTGGAAAAATTTATTAACACCTACAAACATAATTATTCAGAGTAGTTAGGTAAATGAACGGGATTGTTGTACCTGTTGGCTTATGTCCTATCATTGCTTCTAATAAACTACATTCGTTTTGTACATTCCATTCAAACTCCTCCATTTAATTGTTGATAAAGAAAGTATAAATATTTTTAAAAAGCTAACCTATAAATGTTTATTTTTTTCACAGTATGGCTGCAACAAACTGCAATACTTATACTAAACATTACCTATACTAATAATTGAAATATATACAATTTGAGGAATTTATAATATTAATTTTCCACACTAAAAATACACAGTGCGCTAACTAGGGCGATGGCCAGACCTTGAACGGCGTCGAAATGACCAGACCAGGACCAAATTTTGGGTCTTGCATAGTAGTTAGTAACGTACAATTCTATTCAATAAAATCGCGTACATTCGTTTTTACGTAGATTGAACAGGCTTTGGTATCCATAGCTACAACGTGATCATTCTCAAGTGTACTGTAGTGGTATGACAAAAATCCCTAGTTGTTAATATTGTTGTGTTTTGCAGTTGGCTGCTTTGGATTTTTAGTGTGGTTTTAGTCGTTTTAGTTTATGTCATATTATACCTTCGTTTTTCACTTTTGTATTTTCTTGAGTTATTTACAAACTGTCTATATCAAGACAAATTATATATTCTGAATTTCAAATTGTGATATCGAATTTAATCGTCATGCCGTTTTCAATCGAACACGACACATTCATTGTTGTGGCTCATTTTCATAGCGGCTTCCAAGATGGTAATGGGCAATGACATTATTCATTGCAATCATGCATCGATCAATTTACAGTTGAGTACCCAAATGAAAATATTAGTTACGAAACATTTAGTCAACATCGTAATCGATTGATAGTTCGTTTCATGGAAACTGGTAGTGTTTTAAAACGCAAACGTGAAGCTTTGGCTACTGTCTTAACAGAGGACACCTTTGCAGATATCCAAGCAAGGATGAATGCAAGCCCCAATAAATCTTTACGAAAACTATCTGCACAAACACGTATGAAAAATTTTACCATACAAACATAATTTTACATAAATAATTTTTAGATGTATCCTACGGAAGTGACCACACTGCAGTAAAGAAGAATTTACATTTGTACCCGTACAAGATGTCGGTATTACAACAGTTGCGATGATAGAGATTTTCAGCTTAGAGTAAACTACTGTCAATGGTTCAACAATACGATGAACAATGATTTACTGGATGTATCTTTTTTTTTTCTGATGAAGCTTGGTTTCATCTGTCCGGTTACATAAATAGCCAAAATTATTGTACGTGGTCCGCAGAAAATCCGCATGTATTTCGAGAAACTACCTTACACCCTATCAAGGTCGGTGTCTGGATAGCAATGTCGCGACAACGAATATTTGGACCAGTATTTTTCGATGGCACAATTACTGCGGCAAGATACAGGGAAATACTTTTAGAACTATTTATTAATAATTTGATGATCGTGAATTACGAAACGGGTATTTCCAGCATGACTCCGCTACCCATCATACTGCACAGAAGATAGAATCATTAGTGTAAATCGTTGGCCACCGAATTCACCAGACTTGACACCGTTAGACTTTTTTCTTTTTGGTTATTTAAAAAATAAAGTGTTCAGCAGAAGATTGCATACTATTCAAGAATTGCGAGATGCTATAACTCATGAAGTTCATAATATTGGTGCCGAAATGTTACAAAATGTATTTGCGAATATGCAACGTAGGGTGAACTTATGTTTACAATTTAATGGCGGTCATTTTGAACATATGCCGTAAAGCAAAGTGTGATAACTAATGTGTACCTAAGGAGTTAAAAAAATTTGTAAAAGATATTGTCATTCCATGAACATGTACTGTAAATTTTATTTAATTATAATGAAATTATAACATTTAAATACTTAAGATTCATTATTTTGTAATGATGTAATCCAATCATTAGATAATATGTTATTTATTTTGTTGTATTTTATAGGGATGCAGTCTAATCAAATACAAAATAGTCATTATTTAAATTAAGATAATATTTTATAATATGTATAAGTTAATGACCTTCATACAGATTTGAAACTGATCGTAGTTTTTACTCGAACCATGCTCTAGAGTAGCTAGAGCAATACAGTTTCTTACCAACCTATCAGTGGTACCAACTTAAATATTTTGATCACGTGGTATACACTTGAGATTGATCACTCCGTACATTAGTATCACAAATCTAACGTAAAAATTACTTATTTGTTGTGCTTTAATTTAATTAATTATTACTTAAGATGTTTGTGTTAAATAAATAATTTTTCTTAAACTTTATAGAATTTGTAATTGCAATGTTATTGAATTATACAAACAATATAAATAATGTATCAACCTATACGTTATTAAAGGATTAGTTTTGAGATTTTTGTAGTTATTTTTTATTCGCAGATATAACATAGTAGCCAAGAGACACGGTTTACAGTATCAAATAAATGCCAAAAATCACGTCCAAGAGTTGTACTAGATTTTATTGAATAGAACTGTACATACAATACCTATTATTTATAGTGCAAACGGGTGTAGACGCGGCCAAGTACCAGCCGTATGCACGGCTAATATAATATATTCTTCGTAGAAGCAAGTAACATTAACGATTATAGACGATGAGATCGTAAATGTTAACATTACATGTCGAGAGTTGTAACTTCTGCACACGTTTGCGTTAGGGCGAACGCCGCCGAGGCGCGTTAACGGCGCAGCATGAATTGGCATCCGCAGGGGTGTGTATCGAATATTTCAAAAAATAAGATATACGCGGGATGTATAGTATTTAATGTCCCCAGCATATAATATAACATTATCTTTCAACATAATCCTCTTGAACGATAAGACACTTATTCAACCCGTGTTCAAGCATACCAACACCTTTCTTGAAAAACTCTGAGTCTTGATCACAGAAGAAGTCCTGCACTGCTGTCATAACTACGTAATCGCTCACAAGTTTTGTTCCCCGAGGATTCCCTTTTAGCTTTGGAAATAAATAAAAATCACTGGGAGTTAAGTGAGGGGAGTAGGGTGGATGCTCCATAACTTCAAACCCAGCGTCATGACTTGCATTCATAGAAATGCGGCTCTTATGAATTGGGGCGTAATCTTGATGAAAGAGAATTCCGCGTGACAGTTTTCCTCTTCTTTTTCCTTTAATACAATAACGAAGTTTTGTAACTAATGCTGCATAATATTGACCAGTGATTGTGAGTCCACGTTCCAAAAAATCTACCAGTAAAATTTCTTCGACATCCCAAAAGACTGTAGCCATTATCCTGCCCGCTGTACACGAAATTTTCGAGGAAGGAGGAGTTCCTAGATAACACCACTCCATAATTTATTGTAAGCACTCGGGATCGAACTGATGAACCCAAGCTTCAACAACCGTAACATAGCCATGGAGAAAACATTTAGGATTACGATTAAACAAGTCTAAATTGGCTATTCAAGAAGTGACTCTCAAATGCTTTTGTTCGGGCGTCAACATTCGGGGTACCCATCTTGCTGACCCCTTACGAAGCCCTAAATAGTCATCTATTATGGTTCCAGTCGTACCATTTGAAATGCCTGTTATCTCCGCTACACGTCTTGTTATCAATCGACGATCTTCTCTGATCATGTCATTCACAAGATCAATGTTCTCTTGACTACACGCAGAATGCGGCCGACCGGCATGTTTTGCACGTTCGCAGGTTGTTCTGCCACATTTGAATGCTCGAGACCAACTTTTTACTACTTAATAGGAAGGAGCAGATTCTCCAAGCACACCAATTATATTTGTATAAATTCCTTTAGATATTAAACCTTTCTTTTGTAGGTACTTTGTGACAGCATGAATCTCACTTTCTTCTATTTCCCAAAATGTTCGTGTAACCACCACTTTCAATTTGTACAACTTTGACACTATTAAAGCTCGACTAACCAACTCTAGCAGTTTGTTTGTCAACAAAATAAAACAAATGCGATTACCAGGCGCCACGTATTTCAAAGCCATCTATGCTAGGGACAACAAATACTGTACATCCCTCGTACTAATTGCTAAAATGAGTAAATGTGAATATCGGATTAGCGCTTATACTCATACAGCTCATGGAGTTATATACCTTTCTCGTTCACATACAAGCCATTTATGCTAGAAGGTAAGAGGACATCTAGTTTTCCACGTTGCGGGCGGTGAACTAATAAGCACGCTGCATGCACCAAAAAGAGATACCAATAGTTACATCAAGTTTAACGCGACACGGAAAACATCCACCTAAAAGCGTAATGCAGTGACCCTCTAAATGTTTTACTTATGATATTTTTACGTACATACAAAGATTAATTACTCACATCATTGAAGGGAAACGGTACCTTTAAAACACATTTATAAATGTCATTATTAGAGAAAAACCTTTACTTAATGTATTTTCAATCATACGTAGGTACCTATATCCAGCCACTTTCGTCTGACAATAAAGAGCAAGTTATCTTGACAAGTACAAAATAAATGGGCGATAAGTACATTATTAACATAATTGGGTATTTCTGGCGCTTATCAACGTATCTGTTAATGGAAATTGCTCTTTAATGAATTACTTACATGAGTAGGTTATTTATACAAAATTTCCTGTGGACGGTTACAGAAAGTAGTTTATAATGCGATCATATTTAACTTAACTACAGGCGTAATGTTCATTTTCTTACTGTCAACAATCTTCTTTAATATAGTCACACAGATGTTTAAAGCTCTTCCTTGTACTGCTTCAACACTGCATCTCGGTAAAAATAGTAATACACCTTAAATATCAGCTCTTAACAACGTTCATTAAAAAAATTTTTAAACATTTTCAAATAAATTGTAAGCGCAAAAGTCTTTCTCTCTCTACGTCATATAAATCAATTCCTTCAAAGTTTATAGGAATTGGATGTAATACCTTTTAATTATATTC
Source organism: Vesta saturnalis (assembly GCA_036346205.1). Lineage (NCBI taxonomy): Eukaryota > Metazoa > Arthropoda > Insecta > Coleoptera > Lampyridae > Vesta > Vesta saturnalis. Next base: position 2,816,534 of record JARFJB010000145.1, on the reverse strand, counting down.
TAATTACCTTATTGACAATAATACACCTGCGGTTAGGTAAAATATTCTCGCATTATAAACTACTTTCTATAACCGTCCACAGGGAATTCCATATGAATAACCTACTCCTATAAGTAATTCATTAAAAGCAATTTCGATTAATAAATACGTTCAAACGAGAAAGAAGTTCAGCTGATTTTTATAATTCGTGATTACAATAACGTTTGCTGTATACTTTATTATATTTATTGAATTTAACTATAATAAAATGCACTTCTTTTTTGGGGTTTTTACTGGTGTATCTGTATATTATACAATCTAAACGTTTCGTTAACACTGATAGTTATCTTCGTCAGTAGCAAATTATCTAAGTATTAAAATTGTTGAAAATGTTGAGAAAATTTTAAAAGATAATTTACTTCTGACAAAGATAACTAACTGTAAGTGTTATCGAAACGTTTAGTTTGTATAATATACAAATACACCATTAAAAAACCTAAAAAAGGTAAGTATTTTATTATGTGTAATAATGGTGAAAAAATTGACTATATATTATTTCTAATTCAACAGTTAATGTATAGTTTAAGATAATTCCCAACATTAATTTTTCAATAACTCTATAGGAGTAATTGCTTTAGCCGAAGTTGTAGTTATTATGAGTGTATTGCAGATATCTGGCGTTGTACAACACACGACCTTCCAACCTACAAAGTGGAAATTGGAAGAAACAATACCTTACATAGAACATCCTCGTAACAAAAAAATTGCATAGAACATAATTAATCGAGATGTTTAAAATGTATATTTAGATATTTTTGAATCTTTGAAATATGCAGCTGTTTCAGAAATATTTGATAAAAATCAAAAACTGTCCCTAATAAACCTCCCTCACCGCTGATTTACCGAAAGCCTAATCAGCTACAAGACACATACACACACACGCACGCACGCACGTACACGCAATCACATGCACGCCGCCCGTACACGTAAATACATGCACGTACGCACACACACTTTTTGGGAGAACAAACTTCCACCGCTTGGCAAGCGTGAAAAACGTATATTAAGATAATATTTACGACTAGTTTTTGGGTCCAAATTCCAAAAAAATACTTTTAAATAGTTGACAAACTTCTGGAATAGTTATTTTCGAAGTTACGACGCTGTTTCGTGCGAGGCCGTTCTTTTTGAACCCGAGGCCTAGTCAAGAGATAAAATATGAGGCCGAGCTCCAAAAATATGACAGCACATGTGTTGCAAACAATACCTGTTGACAAATGGCAAATTAAATTCATAAACAAGAAAATTTATACATTTAGTTATATACCACTTTCTGTTTATTATACGTATGCAATTAAATATCAGAAAGGTTATAGCATGTATTTAACTATTTAAGCCGTAGTCAAAAATAAGACAAAAAAAATTCACAAATCTCTGTAACTTACAAGTGTATTACATTTTGGATGCATTCTAAGTTAAAACCTTAGCGCACATGTGCTCATTATCTGCCCATAATTTTACTAACATCTAATTGTAAAACAACTGAAATTCTCTTTGTCTAAAATTTTCCAACATCTCGATTTTTTGTAATTGTACTTTAAGTCCCGTTATATTTTACATATTTCACATCTGAAATATTATTTCGAAAGAGCAGAAATGTGTATTTGTTTTGTAAAATACTGTCATTATTCTCCAGTTTATTATAACATTATATCATACTATCTATATCCGCTTTCTTAATACGTTCATAATGAAAATTTAAAAACAACAATAGTAATTTATGTCAGATTGACGTTTAAACCTTAACGTCAGATAGAATTGAATAGACGTCCAGATGCTAACTTGAAAAAAAATTCCTAAGCCGCCCGCTTTTATAAAGATATGGATAATACAATTTAAGCGTTGTAAATCCCATTTTTCAATTTTCAAAAGCTTATCTGGCTTTTGATTAACCTTCATGAAGAAACGCTATCTAAAATACAATAATCCTTGGACAGATTGAAAAAAATTGAACGAATTTCTTAAATTCCACGTTAGGGACTTTTACCCACTCACACACACACACGACGCACAGCACGCACACCACTCACACGCACGCACGGACGCACGCACGCACGCACGCACGCACGCACGCACGCACGCACACACACACACACACACACAAACAAACAAAAAAACAAACAAACAAACAAACACACACACACACACACACCCACACACCTACACACACACACACCCACACACCACACACACACACACACACACACACACACACACACACACACACACACACACACACACCCACGCACGCACCCACGGACGGACGCACACACGCACTCACTTACTCACTCATTCACTCACTCACTCACTCTCTCATCTACTCACTCACTCACACACCCACCCACCCACACACACATACACTCACGCCCGCGTCCACGTACACGCACACGCACACGCACATGGACACGCACACGCACACGTACACGCACAGCCACACGCCCACATACACACACGCACACACATGTCTGATCTTGGCGATACTTTGTCAAACGTTGTGAAATGAGGTAACAAGTCGATTTACAGATAGTAAAAACATGTCAACTGCATAACCTTCTATACAATATGAAAAGGAAAAGTATAGGTAACGGTGTGAACGTATGTTTACTAAAACTGTAGTTTACTTTCTTCATAAACGTTTAATGTATATGTTTGTAACATCCATTTTCAATGCAATGCGCTATCCTCACAGTGAATGTCATCAAAGGTGTATTCTTTATTAAATATAAGGGTGTTTATTGTCAAGTGTCCAGTTACTCTCCAAAGCGACAGTGAAGTACCTAGCTGACTTAGCTATTCAAGTGTTAATAATCATTTATAATACATGTCTTTCGATCTCTTATTTTGTGACTCCCTCAACTGCCATGTTTCCCAAAAACAAATTAAACCTCACTAAAGCTTCTTTCCACTACCTGTCTCCATTTTCAGTTGTCTGAGTAAATAATTTAAGAAAATTTTAATGCAAAGGTCGGGAAATTCAATAGATCCCTACTACCAGATGGCAGGGCTTGCCAAAGCTTAAATCTTTTGACAGAAAATAACCACCGTCACTGTAACCTCGCGATGTTTTGGATTTTATAAAACAACTAAGTATTACCTCCCTCCCTCCCTCCAATTGATGATCATTCTACTATTCTGACTATCAAATAAGTCCGTACGGGTTAGAGTAGGCTCCGCGAATTTTTAGGCATTTTCTCCACAAGCAGGCATATATAAGGGTACTGCTTTGACCCCGGTACTATAAACCTAACATCCACCCACGAGATTTCAGGCCTATCAACTCCAGAAACATTCTTGACGCAGACTGTGTGAATGTCAGTCACTGCGTATTGAACGTAAACCCAAATAAGATACAAACCATTTTATTCCAATTTCCAAAGCATACCAAACAAAAATTAATCAACGAAAAACTTCCACTCAATGACGACAGTTCCTACCTAGGCCATCGGCTAAAACATTGACCTAAGTACAACATTTAACAAAGTAACACTTGGGGCTCGCATGAATAAGCACATTGTGCTTTTCAATTAATTTTTTTAAAGTTCTACTTCTACAAATCTTCAGAAGCTTTATTTTGAGTTGAAAAAACTGGAATTAGATTAAACTTTTTTAATCATTTGAATATTAATCATTTCTTATCTGTAATAAAATACTTTTTTCTATAACTGTCAAAAAATGTTTATATTCTTTTACTAATGTCAGTATGTGAAATATCAGTTTTTTTAAATGTAAACTATTTTTTCACGTTGCCCATGGCAACATGCGCAAAATGTTTTGCACACTAGGGCGCAAAATAAATTGCAAGAATCAATCACTTGAATTAAAAAATACTCAAAGGTTACTTTTAATTTAACGAAAATACAGCAGTTATAGAAAAAATATTGTTTGTATTTCCTGGTAAAATTCGTGTTTTATGGCACATTCGAATGAATTTTTGGCCCCAACAGGTCTCGCCCAAAAATTAACACTCTCATGCGCCATTTACAAAGCACTCATTTTCACACTTAATACAAAAATAACTAATCCTTTTTTGTTTTTTTTAATGGTGTATTTGTATATTAAAGTTATACAATCTAAATGTTTCGATAACGCCTCAGAACCCTAACTCCGTTCCTTCCCATCCTTAATCCCACCATGCATACATATATACGTAATTTATGTATGTATGCTGGGAATCTATGATTGTGGCTGAAGGAGCTCGGAAAGCTCGAGCAGCCCGCCCTCCCCCTTGGAGAGGGAATGAAATACGTGGCCTTTTCCTTTTCCTTTTCGATAACACAGTTATCTTCGTCAGTAGTAATATTATCTATTAACATTGATTCAACATCTTTAACAATTTTAATAGATAATATTACTACTGACTTATGACTAAGATAGCTGTAAGTGTTAAGGTAACTGTAAAGATTGTATAACTATTATACAAATACACCATTAAAAAACCCAAAAAAGATTTTATTATGTGTAATAATGGTGAAAGCTTACATTTTCATATTTCTTATTTGTGTACGTAATATTTACATAGGATGTACCTTCAGTTTTTTCTGATTTTATAAAAAGAATTAATTTTTTTCTTAATTTGTTTTAAAATAATAGACTTTGAATAATTATTTTCAATAAAATCCTTAATAATATTTTTAATATATATTGGATGAAAATTTGGATATGCAATTTCTAAACAATTTTTAACAATATAACTAAGTCTGTATTTTAAGTGTTTTGTAACTGTGGTTTCCTATTAGTGGAGTTGATCGGCCTATTTCCACAGTTTATGCTTTTTGAGCGCGACGTTTCGGAAGCGTACTCTGCTTCCGTCAACAGGCTTAGTCCTGAGAAGGACTGTTTTTGCATTTGAGTCGAATTCATATGTTATACATAATGTGGGTTTCATTTCTACACTAGCTTGGCTTATTGGATTTTCTGCTAGTGCGATGTATGTGGCTTCTTTGAGTTTCCGACGAGTTGTGTTCTCGTCTTTTGCCACTAGCTGTACGTTATCCCATTGGAAGCGGTGGTTTTCGTTCCAGACATGTTTGGCGATTCTTGATCTTTCTGTTTCGCCCTTGCAGACATTCTTCTTATGTTCCTGCGTTCCGACTTTGAGTGATCTACTGCTCTCTCCTATGTTATGCTCTGCCGCATTCGCACGATAGGTTGTATACACAATTCTTGGAAGATCAGAATTCCAATTTCAATAGGATAACATACAGATAGTGGCAAAGGACGAGAACACCACTCGTCGGAAACTCAAAGAAGCCACATACATTGCACAAGCAGAAAATCCAATAAGCCAAGCTAGTGTAGAAATGAAACCCATATGGATTCCAATAATGCGCTTCCGAAACGTCGCGCTCAAAAAGCATAAACTGTAGAAATAGGCCGATCAACTCCACTAATAAGTATAACTAAGAATATTAATTTTGTTAACTAAATGGCTATTTAGGCACTTCCAACTATGTGTAGGTCAATATAAGTTAAATTATCTTTTATAATTACTAATGTATCCAAAAAAGATATTTTATTTTCTTTTTCAGTTTCAGTTGTGGATGGTAATTTATTATTAAATTGATTAAATACACTCAAAGCTACCTGAAAATTCAAATTCAAATTCAAATTCAAACACGTTTATTTAATTATTGGTACAATTGATGATCAATGGAGTTTGCAATTTCAGTCGGCTGCTCAGGCGAGGTAGCCTCTTCAGCCGGTTGATTACATAATTTTTTTGATTTATTACATTTCATTGTTCATAAGGTTATAACATGTTACTTATTAGCTAGGCAAAAAAAAAGAAAAAAAAAACATGTTAGTAGGTTACGTTACTTAATTGAGTAATAATTAATTCATAATCTAAATGGATGTTGTGGGCGGGGCTGTAGGTGGGCGGCATGATGTTTCCTTGGGAGCATGTAGGCGGTTGGTCCCTCGGAGCATCTATGGAACTGCGGATCCAGGATGGACGTCGGCGAAGCTGCTGCATCGGGCATCTGCAATTAAAATGAAATATGTATGAGCATTGATTATTATTATTGGGGATTGTTAGTAGGTAGTGTTTAGTGTTATAGATTTTGTTGGTGTTACGTTTGTTAAATGAATGTGTGTTGCATAAGTGTTAGTTATCGTAAAGCGAGTGGTGTGGATTGTATGAGTTCATCGACGTCCTCAGGAGGGTCGTCTAGGAGTTGGGTTAGGACGGCTGGGGGGAACTTGAATTTAATTTTAGGTTTGCGGTACAAGCATCTATCTCTTGGAGGATTGTTGAATGGGGTGAGAAGGATTTCTCTCGTATCATCGTTGTCACCGAATACTCGGCGATAAGTGAATTGTTTTTGGAGTGTTTTAAGTCTTTGTGTAATTGGTGTTATTTGTGCGTGATCCATTGTGAGTGTACATGGGTATCTGTAGTGTAATCTATGTATTTTGCGTAGAATTCGGCGTTCGCTGGATGCGAGAGATTGTAGGTGTTGACGTTTAAGGATTGCGTACAGTGGAGCCCTGTAATCGACGATTGGACGAATAAATGTTTTATATGTGTGTTGGAGGGTATCGGGCTTACAACCTCGTAGTCGACCTCGTAGGGCGCTTAGTATAGTTGAGCGTCTGCGTATCCTGTTAACGACATCGCGCACGTCAGAGTTCCAATTTAACGTTCTGTCAAATCGGACCCCCAGGTACACCACGTCGTCTGAGGGCCGCAGCCGTTCGCCTTGCAGAAGGATGTTGACATTGTCGGAGGATTGTAGCATGTTATGAGAATAATTGGGATGTCTAAAAAGTATTAGTTGAGTCTTAGTGGGATTGATGGTAATTCTCCATCGGTTAGCCCATTGTGTGAACGCATTGATTTGGTTCATAATTGAGAGGGAGGCCGTCGCGATTTCACGGCTAGCTGCCAAGAAGGCAGTGTCGTCCGCATGACTGAAATATGGGGGGCAACTGGTCTAGGGGTATCGGAACAATATATGAGGTAAAGCAACGGGGCTAGGGACGAACCTTGTGGAACTCCTGCTAGGGGTACGAAAGATTGAGATAGACTCGACCCCACTCTCACCATCACCGAACGGTTAGATAGGTAGGTGTATATTAGTCTGGTGAAGTGATCGGGGATTCTTAAGGAGCGGATTTTGTGGATTAGTCCCGCGTGCCATACTCTATCAAAAGCTTGTTTGATATCCAGAAATATAGCAAGCGAGCATTGTTTCAGGTTAAGGGCATTTGTGGTGTCGGTGAGCAGCTTGAGAAGAGGGTCTTGGGTGGATCTTAATGGCCTAAAACCAAATTGGTTGGGGGAAAGAAGTTATTACTTTCGAGAAAATCTCTTAGTCTACGTGTTAGGATTTGTTCAAGGCATTTGCCTAGAACGTTTAGTAGCGAAATGGGGCGATAAGAAGAGGGTATCGTAAGGTCAGTTCGGGGTTTGGGTATCATAATAACCGTAGAAGATTTCCACGCCGATGGAAAGTATCCTATGGAGAGGCATTTGTTGTAAATGGTGGCTAAGAGGTTGATGGCTGGGGGAGGGAGCTGTCGAAGGATGGCACGGTTAAGACCGTCCTGACCGGGGGGATTGTTTTTACCCCTCTTTAGGGTGTTCATTATTAGGTCGGATTGAATGGGACTCAGGAGGGGATCGTTTTCTAGGAGGTGGTATTCAGGGAGTGGAGTGGCTTGGAGTATTTCCAGGTCATTTTCGAGTCACGCTTTTAGTTCTACGTCAAAATGAGGTAGATCTGGGGACTGAAAGGTGTCTTGAAGGTGGGTATTGAAAAAATTGGCTTTTGCTTGGTCAGTGGCATAAAGGGTACCGTGTGCATCCTGGAGATGCGGTTTGGAGTGATTCCTATGGTGGGTTAGTCTGCGAAATGTGTTCCAGAATTTCTTGCCGTCGCGGTAGACGAGGGACGAGGTGACTCGTGCCCATTTTTCTTCGATGAAAATGTTTGTATCTCTACGGATAAGGGCATTAAGGCGGTTATACTCAGTTTTAAGGATTGGATCTCTATGTTTAAGGAATCTGCGGAAAATTTTTCTTTTTTCTTTTATTAAATTGATGATGTGTGGTGGTAGCGGTCTGCGGGATATATCTATAGTTTTATTGGGGATAGAGACGTTGATGGTATCATTGATCACCGAAGAAAGGTCTGTGATAGCATTGTCTATGTCTAAGGGAGAGGTTAAGGTGGGGTTAGCGAGATGACCGGTAACGTGCCTGGAGAACACGCTCCAGTCCGCGTCTTTAAAGTTGCGCCGAGTTATGACATTAGGGGGCGGGGCCGGCATAGGACAGAGTTCGGTTTTAATTAAAAGTGGTAAATGATCGGAGGTTATGGTGGTGCCAATGTAACAATCGGCGTCGAGGTATCTTTGAATAGGTGCGGAGCATATGATGTGGTCGATGATGGAAGCACCACTATGGCTGAAGTATGTGGGAGTGGTGTTATGAGTGCGCCATAATGGTAGTTGTAGAAGTACGTTGGATAATTGTATTCCGTTGGTGTTGTCACTGGAGTCACCAAATTGGGTATGGCGAGCATTAAGGTCGCCAAGCAGGATTGCGTTAGGGAGATTGGCAATTAATGTAAGGAGATCGCACGATAGCGTGTTGGCACCTGGAGGATTGTAATAACTAAAGAATATGATGGGGCGGTTGGGGAAGTGTACCGTGGCGGCAACGCATTCTAGGTGACTGAGATGTGGTGGTAATGGAAACGGGGTTGAAGCGAAACGGTTGTGTATAAGTAGGGCGGTGCCTCTAGTGCCATTAATGGCACTAAAGTCAAGAAAAGAACTGTAGTTGGTAAAGTTTAGATGATTATTGGTAGAAAGTTTGGTTTCCGTTATTGCAAGAACTTGGATATTTTCTGTATAGAGAAGATTTTTAATTAAATTCCGTTTGCTACGGACTCCGTGAGCGTTTACTGTGCCGATTATGAGCTCCATTGAATTAGGGGCGTGGCTAGGATTAAAGGGAATGGGTTAGACAACAACGGCTAGTCCTCCGGACGGACTAAGGGCATGGAGAACGCAACACGGCCGCCCGTGTAGGTGGCTATGGTGCGGCGTTTGAGGAATACTCGAGTGGCGAAGTCGATCCTGCTAACGATCAACCCTCGCCGCTCTGGAAAGGCGGAGATTAAGGTGTGGGTAATTGTGCGGATAAAATCGTTTATCCGGAGGAAGTGTTCGACGTCAGGATCGTCGGGTTCGGAGGAGGAGGTAGACGTGTTAAGGACGGGCTCAGGGACAGCAGTTTGGGACGGGGGGGAAGGAGTTTCACGTCTCTTCTCGCAGCTGAATGAGTAGGTGGGATGGTCGCCCCCACAGTTGTTACACTTGGGGGTCGACAGGGACTTACAGGAGGTGGATTTGTGGTTTTCACCACAGGTGGGGCAACGGACTCTGGAGGAGCAGTCCTCTGAAGCATGTCCCAGCTGCGTGCAGGTGGAGCAGTACTTCGGGACTGGGGCTGGTGCATGGGATGGCTCGCATTCGTAATGTCTACCGAACATGTAGACACCTCTAGCGAGCAGGAAGGAAAGGGTGGTTTTAGAATTGGTGATGACTCGGATGAAGGAGGTGGGGAGGTTAGACGTACGGGAGATGATTCTAATGACCTTTGAGACATGGGGGAGGGAGATGGCATTGGTTATTTCGGCGTCGGTGATATCCTTGTCTACGTGTTTAATCACGGGAGAGGGTTACGGGATTCCAGCAGGGCGGTGTGGTTATAATTAAGTTTGAGGTTGGTTAGCGGGAGCTCAAGGGAGAGGATCGAGTTGTAGAATTGTTTCTGCGTGCAGATGGAGTTGGGGATGTTTCTGACACAGTAACGGCAGGAGGACGGTTTGGACACGGTGGAAGCTGTAGCGGAAGAGGATGTGGAGGTGGTACGTTGGCGGGCCGGAGGAGTTTAAGGACGTGAAGAGGGAGAGGGTATAGTGCGGGTGGAGTTTGTGGTAGACGTAGCTGCGGCGGCATACGTCTTTGCTATCGTGATGACTGGGAGAGGGTATGTAACCAAGGGTTGGCTAGACGGGGAGGTGGTGTTAGTTAAACAGGGTCTCCCCTGTTTAACCATCGCGTGTTTTGTTGGGACACACAGCCGGAGTGCAGCCTCACACCCCGTGGGTTAAGGCTTTGTAACTGTGGCCCCGAGTGCTGATGTCTGAAGTGTAGTGTAATTGAGTGTAATTGATACTCGGTCAGAGTTCACGAACCGAAGACCTTAAAAGGTCTCCTAATGCGCCAGATAACGCCGTATGCTACCAGCAGTGACGACGCGACCGGTACACCAGGGAGTCGCGAACTTAACCGGCACAAAACTTTCCGCGTAAGAAGTTACGATATAGAAGCACTCTCACGTTTGATGCGCGATAGAACGTACCTGAAAATCATTAGGTGTACTTAATAAAATATCATCAACGTACCGAAAATAAAATGAAGATATGAACCTTAATTTCTCTAAACATAGGTACGTCTTCCAAATGTTCCATCACTAATGTTACTATTGCAGAAATTGGTGATCCCATTGCACAACCATGCGCTTATTGATAAAATTTTGTTATACTGAAAGAATGTAGTTAATAAACAAAACTCAACACCCTCAATAAATTGTTCTTTTTTTAATATAGCATGTTTTTCAATTATGTTCCATTTTTCGTTTAAAATCATTATAACTAGAGTAATGTTGAATGTTTGTCTACAAAAAACAAACATCCAACGATATCAGTAAATACCCATAATTGATAGTTCTTTTTTTAATTTTTTCTTTAAATTCTATAGAATTCTTTATTGAATATTCCTTTTTGTTTAAAATTTGTTGTAGTATTTGTGTAAAGAAATTAGATAAATAATATGTTGTTGAATGTATTATTACAATTGGTCGTAGTGGGAGATTTTGTTAATGAATTTGTGGTAAGGAGTAAATTTGGGGAATGTTTAGATGTTTTTACATTTTAAATTATTATAATCATCTTCAGTTTCCTTCCTTCATTAAACCAATTTTCAATTTCTTTTGCGGGATCTTTCTGTAATATTTTATACGTATTAGAATCATTGAGATGTACCATAGCTTTAGAAACATATTCTTCTGTATTTAATGTTACAGTTTTTTCAGCTTTTAACACCAAAGAATCTTCGTTTAAGTTTAAAAAATTTTTAGTTTTATAATAAATGTTTCTAAGAAGAGGTTCTGTTCCATAAACGACTTTTTATATTTGGCAACTATTCGTAAATTTTTAATAAATGTTTGTTTCTGAATTAAAACTAATTGAATTTTCAAAATTAGCAATAGATTTAAGAACATTTTGTTTAACATTATCAATTAATGGGTTATTAAAATCTCCCCTTAAGCTTAAACAGCATAAAATATCCTGTGGTATTTCTTTGTCACTGTAATTCTTAGCCCAGTTATTATGTACCTATTTAATTTTTAACTGCTCCATATTAAAAATGGTGATATATTCAAACTTATCAATTTAAATGCACTTTTGATATTGAAGTATTAAGTACTCTCATATACAACTGTAATTCAATTTCTTAAACTCAGCTTTTTGTATTTATATTCTACAAATTTTATAAAATTAGGAATATATGGATTAGATCTACATTAAAAAAAACTGTTTACTGCTGGGTGTTCTTCCTAATTCTTCATATGTGTCGTATAATAATTTTATTCTTTTATAAGTAATTTAACCATAAAGTTTCAATATTCTAACATATGGAAACATTGTAATAAACCATATAAATATTTAAATTCAATATAGTATGTAAAATTATTTTGATGTAATTTATTTAAATCCAGATAATTAATTTTTGGTACTACACATCAATAAAAAACATTAAAACTTAAAACTTTACGTTCATATATTTCGAATTCGGATGAATTCATCATCGGTGGAATACAAGAAAATTAAAATTAAAATTAAAACCTGGGAAAAATATGTATCGTCAATGACAACAAGGGTGCCCGTTTCAGAAATATGGAACAAAATCAAAACGTTATCAGGCAAGTTTACTGCAAGGGTAACGCCCAAACTAGAAAAAGACGGTCAAATGGTTACAGAACCTAGTCAAGTAGCAGAAACCATAGCAGCGTACTTTGCACAAATAAGCAGCACTGTGAACTACGAAAGGGAGTTTAAGGAAACCAAGGAAACCCGTGAAGTTACACTAAACCATCACGAAAATGAGGAAAGTTGGTATAACAAAGCATTTACACCAGAAGAACTGGATATAGCCCTACAAAGTGTCAAAGAGACTTCTCCGGGGTTGGACAATATCACGTATTCCATGATAAAGAACTTACCAAAAACGGGTCTAGAAGACCTTTTATTTTTATACAACGAAATGTGGGCTAAAGGGGATTATTACATTGGGTGGAAAACGTCTATTGTAATACCCATACTGAAACAAGGCAAAAACGAGCTAGATGTGTCTAGTTATCGTCCAATAGCACTCTCCAGCTGTATAGGAAGAGTTTTAGAGCGAATGGTGAACACGAGACTAACAAATTATCTAGATAAATACCAATTAATCAATACGTACCAATCAGGATTCAAAAAACATCATTCGACAAGGGACAATATATTACTGCTAACTAATGCTGTCCAAGAAGCGTTCTTGAAAAGAGAACACTGCAGTATTCTTTGACATAAAAAAAGCATATGACACCGTTTGGAGATATGGAGTTTTGGAAAAATTGCATCGCTGGGGAATGAGGGGAAATTTAGCCTTATATGTAAAATCATTTCTAAGGGACAGATACCTACAAGTAAAAATAGGAAACAACTTGTCCTCTAAGTATCACCTGGAAAACGGCATTCCACAAGGGTCACCTGTTAGCGTAACGTTATTTCTAGTTGCAGTCAATGATCTAACAAAATCCTTAGATCGATCTATAGGACGTTGCTTGTACGTAGATGACCTAACTATATTTAATTCGTCAGAGGGAAAAACATCGCATAATGCTTCTCTACAAAAAGCGATAAACGCCATAAACCAAGAAGCAGAAAACGTACTAAAACAGTATGTCTCCACTTTTGTAGGTTACGTCATCCACACCACATGCCAAAGTTGCAGTTGAAAACAGAAAAAATTAAATGTGTCTCGAACTATAAATTTTTAGGAATAACATTAGACGAAAAGTTAACGTGGAAGTGGCACATAGAGCAAGTACAAATAAAGTCATACAGTGTACTTAACACTTTGAAGTGCATAGCCAACAGGAAATGGCGTGCAGACAGAGAAGTGTTGTTGAGAGCGTTTAAAGTATTAATCTTACCTCATCTGGACTACGGCTGCATAGCATACGGATCTGCATCGAAATCTCTACCCAAAAACCTAGACGTTGTGCAGAACACTTGTATCCGTTATGCAATAGGTGCGTTTCCTACTAGCCCCACTTGCAGTATTTACGTAGAGTCCGGAATCTTCCTCTCAAATATAGAAGAATGTGGCCGTTGTTAAAATACGCTGTAAAAATCAGAAAATGTAACAATCATTTTATTAAACAGATTATATTCGAACAGCATGCACACGCTATAGCAAAAACAAACTTACCCATTCATTATAAAGTAAAAGAAGCACTTCAATAATTGAATTTAGAATATCCTCCAACAATAGGCGAACCTGAAATCAAACATTTGGTTTGGGCTAAATGGCAAGAAGAATGGCAAACAACAAATACACAATTAAAACTAATTGAATCTAATGTCACCAAAAGGAAACATTATCCACAAATGACGAGAAGGGACACCATAATATGGACAAGATTAAAAATAGGACATACTAGCATAACACACAGCCATTTATTAAAAAATAAAAAAAAAATGTGATAAGCTTCTTAAAAGAAATTAGATTATATGACAAAATCTAACATAGAATATAAAGATATACTATATATATGCTAAAGTAAACAATGTGGCAAATAACCAAGAAGTTGATGCCACTTAAAAAAAAAAAAATTAAAACGAAATTATGAAACTACAACAATTAATAACTAACACATTGACAGATATGACAAAAAACTAACTAGTTATTATTTATACATTTTCTAAAATGTAACCATAGTTGGAAAGCAAATGTTCCAAATCTTCATTATTACACATAACGTCTCGAAAATTAAACGCTTCTTTGAAATTGGTTCAATACCTAAAGTATTGGTTTTTCGTATTGTGACTTGTTTCATTGCAGGGTTTAGCCAAAGCAGTATTGGTAATAATAAAAATAAGGTTTATATCGGTACATCATTACCACCACTAAAAAATTGATTAACGCAGCGCAAATCTGATGTCCGTGTTAAAACAAATAGTACTACTTTGGTTAAACACTATAACGAAACAGGTCACATTTTTCAATACGAAAAACTAATGTTTTAGGAATTGAACCAATTTAAAAAAACTGTTTAATTTTGGAGATGGATAAAAATTAATAATAAATTCGTGTGCAATAGTAAAAGATTTGGAAAATTTGCCTTCTAACTATGATTACATTTTAGAAAATTTATAAATAAGAGATAGTTAGTTTGTGTCATATTTGTCAATGTGTTAGTTATTAACTGTTGTAGAGCTTTATAATTTCGTTTTTATTTTAATTTTAATTTTCTTGTGTTCCACAGATGATGAATTCATCCGAATTCGAAACAGGTGGTTTTAAATATCTTATATTAATGTGTAGTACCAAAAATTAATTATCTGGATTTATACATTACATTGTATATATATATATATATATATATATATATATATATATATATATATATATATATATATATATATATATATACAGGGTGGCCACCACCAACGCGTCGTCTCTAGCACCCAAACGACTGAATTTTTCAAAATCTGTTTGGGCGAGAATATGTAAGCCTTCTAGGACTACAATCTAAAATTAGTTTGATTTATACAGGGTGATCTACAAACTTGTTACTTATCAAAGTTATATTATTTTAAATGGAATACCCTCCTTTTAATTTTTTTTGAAATAAGGTGTAAAAATAAGGTAGACTTTCATTAGAGTTCCTATACCTAAACCTTACAGTTTCCGAAATATTTAACATTTTTGAAAATGTAGGGTTGTCAAAAATTCAAGTATTTTTCGATTCAGAAAAGATGAGACAATCTAATCTAGGTCATCGTAATAAGGATATTTGGAAGTAGGTATTCTGTTGTTTATTGTTTCAAATCATAATTTATAAAATACAAAGAATAACGCGTAAAGTTAACAAACTTCAAAGTTAAATACCTTTGTTATTTCAAATACAACGCCCAAGAAATTTTTATCAGAATGGAATAGTCTTTTGACAATAGTTCGAACTGTATTAGGGTTCCCTTTACCTAACTTCAATACTTTTCGAGAAATTAGTGTATTTGTTAGATTTTTAGAAATTACGCCATTAACTCATGTCGATCAGTTAGAATTCTGTGATTTACAAAGGTTACAAATGTGTTAAACGGTTTTGGTTTATTAAGGTTATCAAGGTTATACGGTTGCTGGTCTTGAAAAAGACCGTTTTACATTATGCACCGAGAGCCTACTGCTGGATTTGTCACTACAGTAAATGTTCAAACTGATGACCGTCTTCTTGAATGCATAGTCTAATTCTTTCTTCCAAATTTTGTCTGACTTTTCTTAACATATCTGGAGTAATTGTGTCCACCGCATTTCTAATTCTCTCTTTCATATTGTCTGCAGTACTAGCAGGAATATTGTGAACATTATTTTAATATATCCCCATAAAAAGTAATCCATTGAGTAAGACAAGGCGATCTTGGTGGCCAATGACATGGTCCGTTCCTTTCAATCCATTTATTAACAAATTTCCTAGTTAAATAATTTCTAACTCTACGATCAAAGTGTGCCGGTGTCCCATCTAATTGTAGCCACATGTTCCTTCTAATGTTCAACGGAACGTTTTCGAGAAGTGTCCAAAAGTCTCGCTTTAAAATCTCAAAATTTTCTACCATTTAAATGACCATTGAAAAGTATGGTCCAATTACCTGATCTCCAATAATTCCTGCCCATACGTTTATGCTCCAACGATTTTGGCGGTCAACAGTATTAAAAGTATGCCTACTCTCGGAATCATAATAGTGAAAATTATGTCTATTTACAAAACCGTTGTTGTGAAATGTTGATTCATCAGTAAACAAAACGAAATTTAAAAATCTTGTTGATCCCTATTTTTCAATTGCCCACAAACAGAAATCTGTTCGTTGTTGAAAGTCATTGCCATACAAATTTTGATGAATTTCTATGTGATAAGCATGAAATTTGTGTTTTTGAGAACTCTTCTCACACTTCCTCTACTTAAATCTGTTTGTCTAGCAATTACTCTAGTACAAGTGTGGGAATTTTCAGCGATAGATCCTAATACTAAAAACTCACTATCTTCATTGCCAGTTACCGGTTTGCTTTTATTAGGTTTTGGATAGGCAGTGTTACCTGTGGCTCGAAATGTTTGTAAAAGCCTTTCAAAAGCTCTCGTATCAGGATGGTTGCGATCAGCGTACTTTTGGGCATAAACCCAGGAAGCCAAAAGACAATTTTCATGGGATTCTCCTATGTTCAACACCATATCCACTCTTTCTTGCACTGAAAAAATCATCAATAGTTATAAACACTGTAGTATTTTGAAATACGTCAATATGACAGAAATGTTTATAAATCAAAGAATTCTAACTGATCGACATGAGTTAATGGCGTAATTTCTAAAAATGTAAGAAATACACTAATTTCTCGAAAAGTATTGAAGTAAGATATAGGGAACCCTAATACATTTCGAACTATTGTCAAAAGACTATTCCATTCCGATAAAAATTTCTTGGGCGTTGTATTTAAAATAACAAAGATATTTAACTTTGAAGTTTGTTAACTTTACGCGTTATTCTTTGTATTTTATAAATTATGATTTGAAACAATAAACAACAGAATACGTACTTCCAAATATCCTTATTACGATGACCTAGATTAGATTGTCTCATCTTTTCCGAATCGAAAAATAATTGAATTTTTTGACAACCCAATATTTTCAAAAAAATGTTAAATATTTCGGAAACTGTAAGGTTTAGGTATAGGGAACTCTAATGAAAGTCTACCTTATTTTTACACCTTATTCCAAAAAAAAATTAAAAAGGAGGGTATTCCATTTAAAATAATATAACTTTGATAAGTAACAAGTTTGTAGATCACCCTGTATAAATCAAACTAATTTTAGATTGTAGTCCTAGAAGGCTTACATATTCTCGCCCAAACAGATTTTGAAAAATTCAGTCGTTTGGGTGCTAGAGACGACGCGTTGGTGGTGGCCACCTGTATATATATATATATATATATATATATATATATATATATATATATATATATATATATATAATATATATATATATATATATATATATATATATATATATATATATATATATATACATATATAAAATAAACCAAAAAAACGTACCCCTTCTTCAAGTGTATATTCTACATATAAATAGTCTTTTGAAGGGCATTTTTTGTTGGAGCGTTTAGTTTTAAACAAATAAATCAGAGGGCGTTTTCTGCAGCGATTACACGTTTCTGCGGCTTAAAATTACCTAAATTCTAGTGAAAACCCCTTTGCGATAACCCAGCCGTTCTCGATTTATACGAAAAAATAAAAACAATTTGAATACCGCAATCGAGACAATTTACCTAGTCGGGGAGAACACATCACTTATCCATGATAAACGCTAAATTGAAAATATCACTGTATTTTTTAATCCATGTTTTAGGAAAAA
This sequence comes from Vesta saturnalis, assembly GCA_036346205.1. Taxonomy (NCBI): domain Eukaryota; kingdom Metazoa; phylum Arthropoda; class Insecta; order Coleoptera; family Lampyridae; genus Vesta; species Vesta saturnalis. The sequence goes on along the minus strand of JARFJB010000145.1, from coordinate 2,798,730 downwards.
TGTGCCATTTACTAACGCGAAAGCTTATGATGTGCATTTATTTCCAATGGAAATCATTTTGAATTTAAATCGATGTTCACAGAAAAGCTTCGAAGCTGGTGGAATTCACTTTGAAAATTTAATATAGGTTCTTACTGTTATTTTTTATTGTGGTTGTTATGTATTAAAAAATATGTGTTCTGTTTTGTAATTTATAATGCCGATCTGTACTTTGGTTCCTTCTGTTCCCAATAAAATGTTCTCAACTCCGCACCTGGATTTGATTTTTTTGTAGACAGCGTGATTCGGATGAACGAGCAATCTTGATAAAATTAAAAAATAAACAAGTTGAACAGTGCGTGGATATAGCGTTGGGGAATTTACTTTAGCTGAAATAGATTCGATCCAATGCTAAACTATCTTTAAGTGTGTCAAACTAGTAATGACTTTCTTTTCATCATCTATCCGAGAGCTTAATGGAATAATAAACAAAAATTACAAAAATGATACACATGATGTGCTTTGACCCGAGGGCCCAATAATTAACTTTTATAAATTGCGATCCTGAAATTAGATTTTTTGTTACCTCAAAAAGTTGGTATTACAACGTCGACTATTAGTCTAAAAGTTGAAGGCTTTATCAAAAAAAGGAAATCGCCCTATATTTCCGCAATTAGGCTGAATCGATCAATTTTAATAGTCATTCGTTAATGGTATAGTCGTATCCTATATCCACCATAAGTATGTACAGTGGCTCGCGAATCACCGTGTATATGTAGTGTTTTTTTTCCAAGAATGTTATCCGTATTTCCATTCATTCCGGGTCCATCATCTCGTGTGTTGATGAGATTCTTGTAAAAACTTTCTATGATTCGGTGACGTTTCATCAAACTTTCGTTTGCCACCTTCCGGTCTCTAATAATCTTGTTCTGTTTCGCGTTATTCTAATAACGTCGTGAGAACACATTAAATGCAAAATGTTTCTACTTCATGACTAGTAGGATTAGTAGTAGATAAAAATTGAATCCAATTAGAGTTATTAACATTGAACTTTCATGATAATCGAAGAAGCCTTAAAAGTCATTTGAACATCTATAAATGCAACCGTAGAATTTTAGAAATTTAAAACCAGAATGTTTGGACCAAATCGCACTGATTTTTCTATTTTCGAAAGAAGAAATCCTTTTGCAAGCGATGTTCTCCTTGAGATAAGAAACTGCTTTGTATCGAAATTAGAGTTAAGATTCTATTGGGCAAATCAGAGTTTTTAGAGGAGACCTGTGTTTCAAATAAGAACAAAATGTCAGGTTGGAATTGTTCAAGATCTTGGTGAACAGCACTAAGAGTAGACCTGATACCGTAAATGTTACAGTAATGGAGGTCGCCGCTTGGGCTCTGCCCTCCCGCACATCCCAACAGAGCAGGATTTTACGTCCGGTACATTTTTACCCCAAAAACCGCAGATATAATTTTTCTTATATCTTGGATTTTAGTCTGATAGGAAGACAGTGAAGGCAAGAAGAGTAGAATGAGAATGGATTAAAGGAAAGAGTGACTGGCACCTCTTACCGAGAAAATCGGATACCCAATATTAAGGAGCCAATGGTAAGGGTGGTGGTTCATCCCCGACTGACATCGGGAACACATGCCTAAATTTACTTTTGAGTACAATTCGTTTTCTTATGCATAATAAAGAATTTTATTCAATTTATTTGTTTATTTACCCATTAGCCTTCTTGAGATCATGGCATACCGTTAAATATTGACTGAATCCATGTCTGTTTGACACCCCGTATTTTATTAGATTTTTAGATTCTACGTTGAATTCTACGACAAATCTGTATAAGATACATCTTCCCTGTCTTTTGCCGTTTTCGAGATAAAGGCTGTTGTATTGGGTGAGTCATTATATATTGACCTTCTGTTAACTTTTTTTATTTACAGAATTATAATAAAAATACACTGTATATTTTTATAAATTTAAATAAAACGTTTTCTATAAAGCATAGCCGTATTGGATTTGTTGGGTCTATTTGCAAGACTAGCGAGTTACCTTAAGAAAATAAACGAAGGTTATTTTTTTAGGCATTTCTGCTTTTTCTAATTACGTATGAATTTACAGATTTTAGTTGTAATATAATGCGTAGAGGTATTTTGACTAAGACACACTAATTAGACCACGCGAGAAAAGAAGCTGAAACATTTCAATTATAGGAAATTAGGGAGACGAACGAAATAAAACTACAGTACAAATACATATTATTTAAAATACAAGTATTGCTCGAAATTACCTGCATTATTTAAAATGCAAAGCTCGTATCTTCGTCTTAAATTATTTAAACAATTCAAGACTGCGTTATTATTATCCTCATTTAACTCATTAATAGTTCTCTAGTTTTATTTAGAATCATTTGAACGGTATTATCATTAACTTTGTCTTTTAAAAATGCCCACACAAATGTATCTAAGGCTGTTAAATCGGAACTGTTTGATGGCCATGGAATGGGTCCATTGTTACGGATCCAAATGTCAAATTGGATATTTAAATGCTCCTGTACTTACAATACATTGTGTGGGGGGCACCGTTCTGTTGTCAAACTATTCCTTCTAATTGCTCAGCAGAAAATTGTTGTTCTAAAAGAAATGCTACCTCCGGAAGAATACATTCTGAATATGTTTCTACTGTTAAGTTGTAGTCCAAAAATATAGGTCCTACAATTTTATTTTGGAAAATCCCACACCTAACTTTTACTGACTATCTGCCGGATTTCTTAATTTGGACAACTTTTCTTTGTAGTTCATTTTTGTTCTCCCACGAACGTTCATTTTTCCTCTTAAAAACTCCTGCTGTCAGAAATGACGATTCGTCTGTCCGCATTATGTGTTTAAATATATCATGATCCTCATCTAAGCTCTGGACCATTTGCTGACAAAATTCTAATCGCTTGCGCTTGTGATCGTCTGTAAGCTTCTGCACCGGTAGTAACTTTTAAGGTCTTTAGTGATTACTTTTCAGTGTCCTTCGAATTTTTTGCCAAGCTCATGTGATGCTACTCGTAAACTATTTTCTGAATTTTCTGAAACCATTTTTCGTCATTTTAAAAAGGCTCTTAAAATAAGCGAGATACCCTGTTCTACGACAAAATTAACATTTAATAATACTCAGTTTACCTACCTTCAAAATAAATTAGAGTATTAAGTTCTTCATAATACGTTTCTTTCCTTTTAAATGTTTTATTATTTTTCACATGACGCTAAATATTCAAAAATGTATTCAGGTTTGATCTGCGATATGGGTGTAAAGTCATATATTCGTTTCTTGAAGCTTTTTTATTTTTATTATTTTTTATACAAAGAGAAAAAATTTCAAACTTTTGAGCTTATGTGTAACCCATTTTATTCAAATAATGATACCGACTGTGAAACAATAACAGTGTTGTCATGACATTAACTGTCACTGCCACGAGCTACTATATAACATGGTTCATGAGTAATTAAGCCTCCCACAGTCTAATTAGTGTGATTTTGGATCAAGAGCTACGTCAAAATATATTTCAACTAAACCCTGTAAATCCACATGTAATTGGAAAAATGCAGAAATGCCTAAAAGAAGTTAAGCCATTTATTTTTTTAAGTTAACTAGCTTATTCTTATAGATAGACCAAAAAAAAAAACAATATATACTCGATAGGGAACGTCCTTTCCAAATATGTAAAATATACAAGGTGTTCCATTTAAATCAACAAAGCTAAGATCCGCGGTCATTTTTTTTATAATTCTGTAAACAAAAAGGTAAACATGCGCGACATATTTTAACGACAAAAACCAATTCAACAGCCCTGTAAAATACAGGGTAGGTGTATCTTATACAGATTTGTCTTAGAGTTCAACGTAGAATCTAAAAAAAATAAAATACAGCGTGTCCCATTCAAAATTCTCAAGTCAGGAGCTGTGGATCGCTTCTGAGACACCCTGTATAAATAATAATAATACAAAATTTGAAAAAAAAATGAGTCAGAGAGGGGGGTCAAAATAAGATCGCGGTACATATTCACAATAGCAGACTTGCACATTCTATGTAATTATCTCGATAGCTTTAATTACTGCATTCATATTTTTCGTTTTTAATATACCTACACAATCATATCTTGCAATTAAACTTCTAATAACTGTGTTGAAACGTTTAAAGTATGTAAGTTTATGTAAAAGTTATGGTTTAACACAAGTATTTTATTCACTTCAAGCTTGTTAACAAATGTATTCTAATTTTTAAACGTTTTACTGATATGATTATTTTTGTTATTTTTTAACTAAGGCGGTAAGGTATGTGAAAAGGAACTATTCACCATTTTTTAAGTAATAAATTATTTTATACTTAAAGAATAGACAAGGTATATAAAAGCATTAATTCTCACTTAAAGAATAATTTTTGGTTTCAACGACCGAATTATATCTTTCGGAAGTTGAATTTGCTCGCATAATGAACATAATATGCTTTAATATCAAACTGAAGATTTGCAACCATGAAGTCTTTTTTGTGTTTTTATAATGAAGCAGTTATTGTACTGTTATAAAGTAGTAACTTTTGCCACAGTCTATTGTTATGAAGAATATTTAATAAAGTTTTAATGTTGATCTATTGTAACAGTTACAAATCGCTGTGATTTTAATTTATAGAGCCCACAATGTGACAATTATACTGCCAAATCATTAAAATCAAAGTTGATTGTTATCGTCAAATGATTTAGCAGAGCCGGGGAAAGGCCGGTGCAACCGGTTCCCCTGCATCAGGCGGCAAATTATAGTGGCGGCATTTTGACTGTCAGAATGCATATTTTTTAGACATTTTATTTAGGAATAAATGTAAGAACAAGCGCTTGCTCCGAAATTTTCTTAAACTTAAAAAAATAACTGATTTGTACAGAGGACATATTTGGCCCAATGTAATAAAAAAAAAATAAATAAAAGTATAATATACATAGAGGGAGAGAAATGCATGATTTTAATTGAGATGTAGTTTGTAGCACAAGGACGAAGCTCGAGGATTACAACACATCCAGGGAAAAATAGCATTCCCTTCTGAGGTGTATATACTATTTTTTGTGAAAACGGAAACACAAAAACACGGAAAATTAATAAATTAATAGTAACAGTTTCGTCCAATCCGTATGTAATAATTAATGGCCTTTGGGATTCGTACTTTGCAACCATACTTACTGTAAGAAAATTTTGATAAAAAAAAACTGAAAATTGTGAATAATTTCAATAATTGTGATCCTGTATAATTTACTATAAACGTAAATAAAGAAATTAGTTCTTTAGTTCTTGTGTTTTTATTTGTACTGTGTATTTGAAACTGTCAAAACATATAAAATAAAGTTCATAGTGAGATAATGTGACATATTTGCTACCTAGGGAGAAAGTATTCCACTTCTATCATGATTTTGACAACAGAGAAACTAACATTCACTTCAGCTTTCGCAAGAATGTATTTCCAAGGGCTGTATTGTAAGTCCAAATTAGAATTTCATTTTATTCAGTAATTGATGATGCATCTTCAATTACGATTTTATTACTAACATGCTAGGTGTTGTGTTGTTTTATGGACTATTTCAAATTTGACTGGGACTGGTTCATTTAAACCGACGCGGGTGAACTGAATTTTTAGAATTTTTCAGGGTTGGTACAACTTTCTCTGACATTCGTGTGAAGTTTGAGCGGGATCCGTAGATTAGTGTGTGTTTGGCAGCCATTCGTTTACGACGCGAAAAGTATGTCTGGCGATTTTTACTATGGAAACAAAAATGGAACAACGGGTTTGCTTGAAATTTTGTGTTTCCAATTGAATTAGAGCCAAGGAGTACGGAATAAAGTAGTGGTTTGAGAAGTCTGCTCTATCGATAACGCAAGTATTTAAATGTCGTAAACCATTCAGTGAGCGTCGTGAAGTCATAGAAAACTTGCCTCATGCGAGTCGTCCATCCACCTCTGTTAACGACGATAGCATCGAAAAAGTGAAGGAAATTGTGCTCGATATAGCAGAGAATAGCAGAGACTCTCAAAATTTCTTATGGATCGACTCAACACATTTTAGTTGATGTTTAGGATATGAAGCGCTTCGTCCCCAAACTCGTACCGAAAGACCTGAATTCTTTGCAAAAAGAACTTCGAGTAGAGGTCGCAAACAGATACTTGCCAACGTAGCTGGCCCTACATTCACCAAACGCAACAGTATTGGTGACGAGACGTGGGTTTATGAATATATATATATATATAGGAAACTTCCCAACAATCTAACCGAAAAAACCACGTCAAAGTCGGGCGAAAATCAAGGTGATGCTCATCGTTTTCTTCAATTACCGTGGTGTGGTTCACCATGATTTGGTTCCAGAGGGTCAAACGGTCAATAAAAATACTACTTGCCGTTCCAGGCGTCTACGTGAAGCAGATCGTCGTAAACGGCCAGATTAGTGGGCAAAGAATTCATGGATTTTTCACCCTGATAATACTCCATCACATTCAGTCTGATTGTGACTGAATTTTTGGCCAAACACGAAACAAAGGTCATCGCTCAACCACTGTATTCGCTAGATTTGGCTCCGTGTGACTTTGTGAAGTTTCCGAAACTCAAATATCGACTACAGGTCATCCCGTCCGATGCCTATAAGAAGTGTATGGAAAATTGGATTAACCGTTGGCATGCTTGTATTGGATCAAAAGGAGCCTGTTTTGAAGACGATAATAAAATACATAAAGATGTTTTTTTAACCAATCCGGTCAGAACAATATATTATATCGTTATTGTAAAAATCAAACGATAGGTAAAAGTTATCGCGTGCGCAGAATTGTACCTGTTCCGACATGTTTGTCGTACCCCTATGATAAAAGCGGAGAAGAAGACTGATTCCCTTTATTTAGGCAGTTAATATACTCTAGAAAAGTACGATTAATTTTTAAAGTAAGTTACTATAACTACTTTATATGTAGTTTTTTCGAATGATTCATGCCAGCTAAGAGCTTACGAGTGGCCCTAAAGGGTAATTCCAATTAATGACAATGACTAAACTACAATCTTCTTCCTTTTATTTTTTTATTTTTCTGGGCGAGTTCCATTTCTATATTTTTTAAATGACGATTTTTTTAAGCTTTCATCAAAATCTGAAATTGCAGGTAGCCGATTCTTTAATATGTAAAATGTGCATTGATTGATAAGTGAATTTTAACCTGAAAATATTATTGACAAATGACATAATTCGTAACAGGTGAAGTTACATCGGTAAACTGCAAACACAACATACGTGGTATCAGGTCGAATCTAAATGCTGCTCACCAACACCTTGAACAAGTGCAACCGGACATTTCGTTTCTATCAGAAACTCAAGTCTCCCCTGGAAGCACTGATTCGCCTGACCTGCAGTTTCCCAGATACAACCTCCACTCTAACTCGCGCCTTAAAGGCGGAGTATGTGCATATACCAAGGACAACGTAGGTTGTAAGAGGATGTCCACTTTGGCAAACAACAAATTTGACGCGATTTGGTTCAAACATTCTGGGCCCCAATTTGTGGAATTCTACTGTTGTTTGTATAGGTCTCCCAATGATAACAACTTCCACGGTCTTTTTGATTACCTTTAGTCTAAAAATAGACTACCTCTTATCACAGTTTCCATCTTGCGATATTTCAATTTTGGGAGATTTTAATGCCCACAATTCCAATTGGCTTAATTTTTCATCTACTACTAATCCCGAAGGTCATAGTGCAAAAGCATTTGCTGTATCCTGTGATCTCACACAAGTCATTTCCGAACCAACCAGAATCCCTGACAACCCTCACCATACTCTATATCTCCTGGATTTATTCCTTACAACTAACCCACTGGTCTATAAAACAAGAGTCCTTTACCCACTTGATCAATCAGTCCACTGCCTAATCGAAATATCTTCCTCTATATCCAATTCCACTGTTACTCGAAAAACAGATAGAACTATGTGGTGCTTTAAATCAGCTAACTGGAGCGATCTGCGAGATTTTTTTCAACCTTCCCCTAGGGTGAGTATTGCCTGATGGGTATGGAGTTATACATTGCCAAAAAATATAATCGTGTAGGTCCTGCCCGTTCGCAACCCTGGTTTAATAAGGCTTGCACTGATGCATTATAGCAAAAGCATAAACTCTATATCAAATGGAAATCAAATAAATCAGTAAAAACTTAAGTACATCTTCCTTTCCTCCTATGACGTCTCGAGACGGAGCTGTAGTAGCTGATCCTGCTGAAAAAGCCAACCTCTTTGTCGATTACTTTGCATCAAATTCACGTCTCAACGATTCTGGTAAAACTGTGCCGTCGCCCAAATCTACCCCATACGCTATTAAACCAATCCACTTTCGTTACAAGCTCCTGGAATCAATTGGCAATAAACTTGACCCAAACAAGACGACTGGCCCTGACGGTATTCCAGCTATCGTCTTTAAAAATGCTACCCTGAGCTAGTACCTGTATTGTCCAAACTCTTTTCGATCTCTATGCCATCTGGAGAGTTTCCCTCATCGTGGAAGTTGGCAGCCTATTCCTAAAAAGGGCGACAAAACCGATCCCTCAAACTATCGACCAATATCTATCACTTCCATTCTGCCGAAAATCATGGAGAAAGCCATCAACCACCAACTACTTTCGTTCCTAGAGTCCAATAAACTCTTAAATGACCACCAGTATGGGTTCAGACAGTCGTAGTAGCTTTAGATATTTTAAAAGCTTTTGACCAGGTTTGGCACAAGTGCCTACTTGCCAAGCTCACTTCGTTCGGCTTATCAGATTCGCTCATTAATTGGATATCCAGCTTCCTTGACAAAAGACGTATACGCGTTGTCGTCGATGGCTTCTTTTCGAAAGAAACTACTATTAACGCGGGAGTACCCCAATGGTCAGTGATAGCTCCCACACTTTTCCTGCTGTACATAAATGACCTCATTTCCTCAACAACTAACCCGATCCATTGCTTTGCGGATGACAGCACACTACATTGTGGTTGTTCACAGTTTTCCCACAACAATAAGTCTAGACAGGACGTTAAGGTAAAAATGGCAGCCTCAATCAACAGTGACTTAGAACTTGCCCTTGAATGGGGAAGGAATAATCTACTCACGTTCAACGCCGACAAAACGTAGTGTTGCCTTGTGGCCGCCAAGAAAGACCGATCATTTTCTGCTTTAAATATGAATAGATTAGAACTCAAGTTTTGAAACTATAAGTTCCACAAAAGGCGTGTAAAGTATTTGTGTTTTTGTTTGTGGTTGACGTATTCATTCTACAATAGAAACCGTACTTTTATCTTATACATCTAGGTTGCGAAATAAAGAACAGCTACATATAATTTAGCTACTGGCTTTAACAGTATTTGCGGTGATTGAATATTAAAATACTTCGTTAATAATTTTTTGTATATTTTGAAATGTCAGATGGACAAAAAAGCTATTTGGTGCTCAGTGCAAAAGAATAAGGTTCGAAAAATAATCACAAATGGACAAACAGTCTGGGAGTTTACTGAACTACCTAACAACTAAGAAAAAGAGGTTGACAACCCATAGTTATCCCAAGCTGAAGCAGACTGAAACTTAAATTACAGGGATACGGTCGATCAGGTAATCGTAACCAATAATGACACAAATCTAGAAGAAGAATCTACCCCGGGAACTTGTAAGGAAACAACACAACCTATGGTTACGTTAGATTCCGATACAGGTTGTTGACATCTAGTTTGTAAGATGATGAAAGATGTTTTTTAGTAAAGGCCATCTAAACCATTAAAGGGCTAAAGTATCCAGTTGATCTCACTCGAAAATTCAGTGAGCATTATTATATGAAAACATTGAAAAACGGCGAAAAAGTACTGCGTAACTGGTTAGTCTGTTCCATTATAAAAAAGTGTGTGTACTATTTAGCAGTAACCTTTTTAGTTGCTTTTTTAGTGACATGAGTCATCAAAAAATCACATTCAATGCCAAATGTCTTGGACTGAATTTGGTCAGCGATTGCAATCTTCTGAAACTATTGACAATGATCTACAAAGGGTTATTGCTCAAAAGACAAGTTACTTCTACTTATTGTACTAACAATAAAAATGCTTGCTCAAAATTGTTTAGCCATTAAAGATACCAACGGCAAACTTTATGATTTTAATAATGGAAATTTTTGACATATAACTCAACCACAAGCTGAATTTGATGCAATGATGGAAGAGCATGTTCGCAGCGCGCTTAAAAAAAGGGAAGTTCAGTATCTTGGAAAAGATATCCGAAGCGAACTCATTTATCTTATACATTCACATATAAAAATCACACATTATTGACCAAATTAAGCAATCCAAATACAATTTCATTACTCTAGATTATACTCCTGATGTCAGTAAGATAGAGCAAATGACGTTTTTAGTTAGATACCGTCGGCGTAATTTCAACACTCGCAATTCCAATAATGGACAAAATGGAGTTACGCATATCTATTGCTTATTAAAATTTTGATACCTACAATATATTAAAACCTTGCAAGTCGTTTTCCAACCAAGCGGCGTCTGTGGGCAATTTTTAAAAACTCGTATGTGTTTGACAGTTATCACAATATTAAGACCTCATAAGTCACCAATTTCAATGGCTGAAAACAGCTCAAAAAGTATGTGCTCAAATTCATCTGGGTCAAGATACGAACGGTATTAAAATTTTCACGCTTGATGATTGACTTACAAGCTTATAATCTTTTGTAGAATCAAAAGATACTATCAAGCCCAGAAGTTCAGACAGAAAGAGCATTAATGGCGACAGTCCTGACAATTGTAATGGTAAAAGAGTATAAATGACAAAATAATTTTAAATATAGTAATAAGTAATATAACAGGTGGTGTTTCTGAAAATCTAAGATGCGGAAAAGACTCAACCAATGAGTTCCTTGAATATGCCCTGGAAGTTGAAAATAGTCTTACAGAATACTGCGAAGTGAAAGTAGTTTGGAAACACGATGGGGAGAAAATTCTGATGCGAGTATGCAACAAAAAAGAAGGAAAGAAACTATCCATGACGACTACAGAAAATTTAAATGTTGAACCAGCTACAGCAGAAGAAGCAGAATGTAGATCAGGTTCTGATGACAGTTTATCGTCAACTGATGTAAACTGTCAACTGCAGAACATTTATCTGTTGTACCAGCTACAGTGAAAGATGTTGGTAGGAGAGCCAGAAAAAAACGCAGACATGTTAACAGAGAGAATAATGGGAATATAATCTACAGAAAAAGAAAAGATGTAACGACTTGGAATATAAAGGAGGCAGCTTAAACCTGCCTGTTTCTGTGCACAAAGCAAAAAAGAATCGAAGCTTCAATGCAACAATCTAACACAGAAATAAAGTGAAGCTATATTTACAAAGTTTTAGACAAAGTATTGGTCAGAAAAAGTAGAATGTGTGAGAAACTTGGTAGAATTAAAACCCGTAAAAGAAAGAAAATGTAGGCCAGCAAGTTCCCGCAGTAATCATTCTTTATATTTCCATTTAAAAACACCTGAAGGGTCAAGACTAAGAGTATGTATGAACAATTCTTAAACACTCTCAATATAGGTGAATGGACAATGCCCAGCTGGGTTAAAGGCGAAATTACAGCAGCGAGGTAGAAGACGAAGATAACCATATAGAAAACTAAAATAACACTATAAGAAAGACATGTGCAAACCACTTTGGACGTCAAAACAACAATAATATCTCTGCTAATAAGAAGAATGCTAGGAAAAATGTATTGCACCTCTGTATTTTGCTTCTTTTAGTAATACATTCCCGGGTATCCAGTATAGTTTATTTAAACTCAAAAAGGATCAATGCGACATAAGCCTTGGATATAAAACTAGAAATGTTGACGAATCAATTTATAGGAAACATTTGGAGATGAAAGACCTTGCAAGAGATGAAAAATCAAAAGACAAAGAAGGGAAATGGGTTCTTACTGTGGATCTACACAGTGTATTAATGGCACCTGTGACCAAAGTCACAACTATGCACTACAGGAGTAAAGTTGTGGTGCATAATTTCACCATATTCAATTTAAAAAACAAAGACGGTCACTGCTATTTATGGCACGAAGGTCAAGGTGGCCTGAGTTCAAACGAGTTTGCTTCCATGTCGCATTTTTTAACACGGAAAAAGGAGATGAAGTGATGGATGCTGCTACCAAAAACAGAAACAGTACTATACCATAAGCAACATGTTTGTTTTGTGTAGCATGAAAAGACTTCACAATCACACAAAAGTATTTCGAAAAAAGGGGACATACTCAGATGGAATGTGACTCAATGCATTTGATTATTGAGCGAAAGCTTCGAAACATGGAGATTTACACTCCAGCTGGACTGAAAGCTAGACCATATAATGTTACTTACCTTGCATTTGAATTTTCAAATCATTTTGCTGTTTATCATAGCTCAATACTAATTATTATAATTAATCTCATTATATTTAGAATTGACATCCGTTCTACATACATAAAGACAAAATTTACATCGATTAGGGCTTGAACCTTGATGGCGCAGTTGGTTGGCGCGGTACTCTAGCAAAGTACAGGTCGTAGGTTCAAATCCTACTCGAGGTAAACTTTTTATTTATGTATTTAATGAAATTAATAATAATTTTTATTGCTCAATACGTCCAGGGTTTAAGAAAGGTGGCCCACAAGTCAGTGATATTAGATTTCTTAGATACAATCCACCTACATTAATCAAAGTTAAGCTTGTATATGATGCAGCCTGGCAAATTTTGTCCAAAAGAAGAAACGACGAAGTTAATAATGTAAATGCATCTAATATACCATGCTTATATAAGGAGTGTCCAAAAATTGAAAAAAAGGAGTTGGATAATTTGCAAGTATTGAAAGGCGTAATCGAAAAGGATTCCTTTTATGATAATTTGCCACAAAAAGATTAAGTACTTGGTTTTCTTTTCTTTTGCATCTAATTTGTTTAGGTAATTTTCTTCTTGATAAAATTTTGTTATATTAGAATGTCGTTTACTTTTTCAAAGAATAAATAATCTTAAAATAAAACATTCATGTATTTATTTGTACCGCAATACTTTGAAACGCCTTCAAAATATTGAAGTATTCATTGCTCAAAAGCTCGTAAGTCAGAAAGAATTTTAGAACCTCGTAAGTCCTTCTAAAATATATAATTTTTGTTGAATATCGCCGCATCCAAAAGATCTCTGTAAAAAAACGTTAGCAGCCAATTGTTTTTTTAATATAATGAGACGTTTTTAATGCTTTCCTGTAAAATGAACATCACTGGACTTCCAAGGTTTTGAAATTAGGCCGACGACATATGTCTATTGACAAATCATAACCGCAATGATACTATCATTAAGATTAATAAAATCTTTTGGGCTTTCTTCCAGTTGATAGACCGGTAGGATAAAAACTTTCAAATTCAATAATTGAAAAGCTTACAAAATTGGGGTTAAATTTGGAGGTTATGAGAGACCAGGCTTATCACAACGGTGCCAATATGCGATGTGATAAATCAGGGGTACAATCTAGAGTAAGCGCGATGAATCCTCAAGCATTTTACTTGCCATGTGGTATTAAACAATTTGAGTATATTTGCTCCATGGTAATTTGGTATACAATATTAAATGGTATTAATCCAATCAGCAAGTTACTACAGGCCAAAGACTATGATTTATCATCTGCTATCGAGCTAATAAAAATTGTACAGGGTGGTCAACTAAGAATGCGAGGTACTGTATCAGGGAAACTATCCATCGTAGAGGCTTGCGCAAAAAAAAAGTTAACTAAAACGGCCAATACAAAAACCTGGAAAGTATTTTCAAGTTTCTGAAATGGCCGCTAGGGGGCGTAACTGCAATCTTGAATCTAAAAAAGTGATATTTCTTTGAATTCTGCTATATTAACCCAAAATAACTGATCTTTAAAGTCGAGGATAATCTTTTTTTGTTTGGCACCTTTTGACGTATATCTAAAAATAAAGTGGTGGGGGTATTCCCAGGTTTCCTTAAACAACCCCCTGTATCTTCGAAACGGCTAAGCCGATTTTAACAAACTTCAGCGCATTGAAATGAGCTATTCTTGGGCTACACATATTATATTTGAAGTTTTGTTAGTTTCACATGTCGTTGCTAGAGGGCTTCATTCGACATTCCGACAGAAACGGTGAATTTTCGCAAAAAAATTAATTGCATTGGTATGACTTTTTCATGAACAAGTAGCTAACTGATGCCTAAACAAGCTTGCGAAAACCGCATCTCGATATCTTGTTCGTAACCTAAAATATCGGCCAAAGAAAACTTTTTACGAAAATCCCTTAAATTTTTATTTCTTTTTAACTATATTTTTCTGGAATTGTTTCTATTATGTAAGTTGTGGCCCTAAAAAGGACCGATTTAAAGGAGGAAGGTTTTAATACTCCCGTAAATGCTCGAAATGCTGACCATCACGCTCTATGCATTGCTGAAGCCTCTCATGACTAGACAAAACTGCAGCTTCAATTTAGGCTCTCGGTATGTTACGTATTGCGTTACGAATCCGGTTTTTCATATCTTCTCTAGTAGTAGGTTGAGTCTGAAACACGATGTCCTTTAAGCGCCCCCATAAATAAAAATCGAGGCAAGTTATGTCTGGCGATCGCGGGGCCCATGGAAACAGACTTCCCCTTCCAATTCACCGCTGTTGAAATACTGTATTAATATGCTCTCGCACATTAATAGCAAAATGTGCTGGGCAACCATCCAACTGCAAAAACAATTTTTGCATTGTTTCCAGAGGCACATCTTCCAACAACAACGGTAATTGATTGGCCAAAAAGTCAAGAAATATATTGCCATTTAGGGGTTGCTCGAAAAAATATGGCCCAATAATTCAGCCTCCTAATATGCCACACCATACATTTAAACTCCAACGTCCTTGGCGCTGAACTTCACGCAACCAAAGCGGATTTTCTGCAGACCAATAATGCATATTGTGCAGATTGACTCTCCCGTCACTACTGAAGGTGGCTTCATCGGTCCAAAGAATTTGAAATAAAAATTCTCTATTTTCGCGTATCATGCCTAACATCCAATGGCAATAGTCTAACTTTCGATCAAAATCTTCCTCTTTCAAGGCCTGATGCAAAATGACATGATATGAGTGCATTCTTAAAGTAATTAAAAAAAGTTTAAACGAATACCTATATATTTTGATGGCCATTCGAACTTACCTATGGTCCTTCAAAATATTTGGAACCGTTGTCCGTGATATGCCCAACTCAGTGGATTTCCTTCAATATAGCCCAGTACACGGTTAATATTTTCTTGTGTTCTTCCAATTCTTTGCCGTTGAAACGTAGGCCGAAAACTACCATTGGCTCGTAAGCTCGCCACTAATCGAGGAAAAACCCTTACATCGCAAGGATATCGAGCCGCGTAAACTGTTTTAGCTACTGCGGCATTCTAAAGACATTCAAAATAAACCGCAAGCATGTCAACAGCTTCATTATTCGTAAAACGCATTTTGAAAGCACAAAAATTGCTCAAAGCAACGCGAAAGTATTGACAACTATTAACAATTTGAGGATTATGTATGTTTTGTTTAGGTATCTGTTTCCATTGCCTGCTTCTATTAATTGTATTTTTCGTATATATTCATTGTGAATATGCATTTAAACAAACAAAAAATAGCCCTTTCG
Organism: Vesta saturnalis; assembly: GCA_036346205.1. Classification (NCBI taxonomy): domain Eukaryota; kingdom Metazoa; phylum Arthropoda; class Insecta; order Coleoptera; family Lampyridae; genus Vesta; species Vesta saturnalis. Next base: position 2,783,039 of record JARFJB010000145.1, on the reverse strand, counting down.
TATAACTTTTAGCATTGCTTACTTACCCGTAGTAATTTCAAAAAGAATTTATTCTGGTGAATAAATTTACAAATATTTAAAATCGCAATTTCTAGGTAACCTATTCAGAGCCGAAATTGAAGCTGCAGTTTTTTCTACCCATAAGAAGCCTCAGCAATGCACAGAGTGATGGTCAGCATTTCGAGCATTGACGGGGGCATTAAAAACCTTCCTCCTTTAAATCGGTCCTTTTTAGGGCCACAACTTACATAATGGAAACAATTCCAGAAAAATATAGTTAAAAAGAAATAAAAATTTAAGGAATTTTCGTATAAAGTTTTCTTTGGCCGATATTTTAGGTTAGGAACAAGATATCGAGATGCGGTTTTCGCGAGCTTGTTTAGGCATCATTTAGCTACTTGTTCATGAAAAAAAGTCATACCAATGCATTTAATTTTTTTGCGAAAATTAACCGTTTCTGTCGGAATGTAGAACAAAGCCCTCTAGCGACCATATGTGAAACTAACAAAACTTCAATTATTTTAACATTTGTAGCCCAAGAAAAGCTCTTTTCAACGCGCCCAAGTTTGTTAAAATCTTATTAGCCGTTTCGAAGATACAGAGGGTTATTTAAGGAAACCTTTGAATACCGCCCACCACTTTATTTTTAGACATACGTCAAAAAGTGCCAAACAAAAAAAGTTCAGATTATCCTCGACTTCAAAAGGTCAGTTATTTTTTTATTAAGTTAATATAGCAAAATTCACAGAAACATCACTTTTTTAGATTCAAGATTGCAGTTACGCCCCCTAGCGGCCATTGCAGAAACATGAAAATATTTTCCAGGTTTTTGTATTGGCCGTTTTAGCAATAACTTTTTTTCCGTAAGCTTCTACGATGTATAGTTTCCCAGACACAGTACCTCGAATTCTTAGTCGGCCACCCCGTACAATTTTTTGCATAGATCTCTGTCCGGATGAGGCTTTTAATAAAACGGAGTGCGACGAAAGACTACACTTTCTTCGCTATGCGCGCAATGATCCGGTCGCAGATCCCAAATTAAAATTTGAAATAAGAGTTTTATTTTGTTACAATAGATTAAGCTATTAATGCTTTAGAATCCAGATTTGATTTGATGAATACCTACAGCAATCATTTTTGTTCAACATACATGATTTGAAAAATTTACCTAAAATTAAATGTGAGGACTTGTAAATACTATTGACTGATGGTGAATCGGGAGATCTGAACAGACTTGAGCTGGTAGATGAAATTAAATCCGTTTTAGGGTTTGTAAATGTAAAACAAAATTTAATGGAGATTTTGTCACTACTTTAAATGTTGTTTCTAACTTCAGCATTGCCATAAGAATCTACTTGACCTGAACAGTAAGTGTGGCAAGTGGAGAAAGGGGTTTTTCTAAATTGAAAATAATTAATTAATTTATTACGTTCTACAACCACCCAAAAGGGGCTAAGTAGTTATAATAGAATAGCTATAGAACTTGAATTAGCAGAGAAAATTAATCTCAAAAATATTATTCAGAAGTTTGCTGAATTAAAAGTGAGAAAAAATACTTTTAGTTTTGTTGTTATTTTTTTACAGTATTATATTATTGTATGCAGTTTGTTTAATATGAGTTACTTATACTCGTAGGATCATTATTATTGTTTGTTCGTGTTTAGTGTAAACAATGCTCAGTACCTAAATATACAAAATGTAGGTACCTTATTCGTTGCAACCTCTTTTTCTAGTATAAAAATTCTTGAATTTTTTTATTCTTGTGACTTTTATGGTGTGAATGAACCACGACATATATTAATCTGACAGTTATAATTTTGATGCAAATAATTTAATGATTTAATCATTGAAAATTAACTAATGCGAAAACACACCATTAATGTATACAACTTGGGGTTTCATGGTACCTTAATTTAACAAGATTTAGTACTCAATTATATTACTATTTATATGAAATATGTATCATCGCATTCATTGAAAGATTTATTGCAAATTTATTCAATCCGTTTTGATATACTAAATTTTACGTTACTACGATTATGCAGTAATAACTAAATATTTATTATTCAAGAGATTTAAAAGAAATGCTAATAGTGAAAACGCCACTATTTAAAAACAAATTTCAATATCTAGGAAAACATAGTTTAAATCGTATACATAAGATAATAAATATATAAATTATTATTATTTATTTTTCTCATTCCGCTTCGTGCGGTTTCTTTTTCATGTGTCGAAAAATTTTACTTGAAACGTTCCTTTTCTTAAATCCAATTTCTAAGTACAGTATTTTACCAAAATTATTCTTCAATTAAATGTAGATTGGGGATTGAATATTCTCATTGCTTTAAATTCTATAAAAACTAATACAAATATCATAACAAAATACAGGCGCTGCCAAGTACTTTTTTGTTAATTTTATTGTATTAAAGGCAATATGGTATAACCATAAATTCACCGTCTACCACACCTTTATCAAGCTTCAAATCTAAGATTTCAAACAATATTCCATTGATTTAATTACCTATTTCCTTATTAAATTGTAAAAATGGATTATCCAATTGAGTAGTTAATGGGGATTCATATGAAAATGATCTTATCTGTTTTAAAATCACATTGTACATAGAATAATTTAATATTAGTTATTTATTGTAGGAATGATTACAAAAGTGCCCTACTCATTGTTCAATTAAATGTAGATTGGGGATTGAATATTCTCATTGTTTTAAATTCCATTAAAACTAATACAAAAAGATAACAAAATACAGCTACTACCAAGTACTTTTTTTGTTAATTTTTTTTACATTAAAGGAAGTATGGTATCAACATATGGTCACCGTCAACCACACCTTTATCAAGATTTAAATGTAAGATTTCAATCTATATTCCATTGATTTAATTACCTAGAATATACATCCGTTTCTTTCTAACGTTTGACTGTCGTGCGTACGCGTTTTAGTCAAAGCGTAAATTACCTACATGAATTAAGAATTACACTGTACGTTTAAACTATTTATCATAAGAACCGTCGAAGTAGAAAGAAATAGTTACGCATACGTAAGCGATGTTTCAAATGACTTGAGACCGCCCGCTAGGGGTAAACAATAGAAATGTAATCCTATTCCAGAAGTTACCAAACTTTTTGAAGGATGAGTGTTAACTGTCTTCCTTTTGGAAATTGTTTTTTTTTTGTTTGTGGATGCGGAGGTTTTATTATTTAATATAATTCATTTATTTTTAAATATGCAACAACGAAATCATTAATAGGTAATCAAAAAGGAATTGATATGCATAAACCAGTTTCTATTGTTTACTAATAGTGACATTAATTGTACATGCAGAACATAAGGTACATTCCTTTAAATTTGAAAATAAATGAATTATATTAAGTAATAAAAAATTCTGCAATCACACACAAAAAAAAACTTTATAATTTCCAAAAGGAACACAGTTAACATTTAAAATCCTTCAAAATGTTTGGTAACTTCTGAAATAGGATTATAATTCCATTGTGTTTACCTCTAGCGGGCGGTCTTGACTCATTTGAAACATCGCTTACGTTTGCGTGTCTATCGCTTTTTACTTCGACGGTTCTTATGATAAATAGTTTAAACGTACAGTGTAATTTAGCCAATTTACGCTTTGAAAGCCAAACGTTAGAAAGAAACGGCTGTATATTCCAGACGCCTCAGTGCAATAAAACGCTAAGTCGAGATAGTAAATCTTTATTTTTACAAGGTATATTAGTTGTTTCTTGTAGATATGATTACAAAAGTACCCTACTTATTGTTCAATAAAATGAAGATTGGGGATTGAGTATTCTCAATGTTTTAAATTCCATAAAAACTAATACAAATAACATAACAAAATACTGTCGCCACCAAATACTTTTTTTTGTACATTTTTCAGGATAAAAAATATGATATCAACATAAATTCACCGTTAACCACACATATATCAACCATTAAATCTAAGATTTCAATCAATATTCCATACCTATTTCCTTATTAAATTGTAAAAATAGATTATCCAATTGAGTAGTTACTGGGGATTCATATGAAAATGATCTTACCTGTTTTAAAATCACATTGTACATAGAATAATATACTATTAGTTGTTTATAGTAGGAATGATTACAAAAATACCCCACTCATTGTTTAATTAAATGTACATTAGGGATTGAATATTCTCAGTGTATTAGATTCCATAAAAGCTAATACAAGTAACAACAAAATACAACCGCCACCAAGTACTTTTTTGTAAATTTTTTTTGCATTAAAATAAATACGGTATTAGGATAAGTTCACCGTCAACCACACCTTTATCAAGCCTTAAATCTAAGATTTCGACCAACATTCCATTGATTTAATTACGTATTTCCTTATTAAATTGTAAAATTGGATTATCTAATTGGTAGTTAATGGGGATTCATATGAAAATGATCTTACCTGTTTGTCTTACCCGTTTTAAAATCGCATTGTACATAGAATAATATTCTATTAGTTGCTTATTGTAGGAATGATTACAAAAGTACCTTACCCATTGTTTAATTAAATGTAGACTGGTGTTTGAATATTCTCAGTATTATAGATATCATAAAAACTAATACAAAAAACATAACAAAATACAGCCGCCACCAAGTACTTCTCTTTCAAAGTTTTTTGGATTAAAGAAAATGTGGTATCAACATGAATTCTCCGTCAATCACACCTTTATCAAGCTTTAAATTTAAGATTTTAATCAATATTCCATTGATATAATTACCTATTTCCCTATTAAATTGTAAAATTGGATTATCCAATGGAGTAGTTAATGGGGATTCATATGAAAATGATCTTACCTCTTTATCTTACCTGTTTTAAAATAGCATTGTACATAGAATAATATACTATTAGTTGTTTATCGTAGGAATGATTACAAAAGTATCCTACTCATTGTTAAATTAAGTGTAGATTGGGGATTGAATATTCTCAGTGTTCTAATTAATAAAAACATAAAATATAACATAAAATTCATCCGCCACCAAGTACTTCTTTTGTTAATTCTTTGCATTAAAAGAAATATGGTATTAACATAAATTCATCGTCAACCTCACCTTTATCAAGCTTTAAATCTAAGATTTCAACCAATATCCCATTGCTTTAATTTCCTATCTCCTTATTAAATTGTAAAATAGGATTATCCAATTGCCTAGTTAATGGGGATTCATATGAAAATGATCTTATCTATTTATTTTACCTGTTTTAAAATCACATGGTACAATGAATAATATACCATTAGTTGTTTATTATAGGTATGATTACAAAAGTACCCTACCTATTGTTCAATTAAATGTAGATTGGGGATTGAATATTCTCACTGCTTTAAATTCCATAAAAGCTAATACAAATAAAATAACAAAATACAGCCGCTACCAAGTACTTTTTTTGTAAAGTTTTTTGGATTAAGGGAAATCTGGTATCAGCATGGATTCACCGTCAACCACACCTTTACAAAGCTTTAAATCTAAGATTTCAATCAATATTCCATTGATTTAATTACCTATTTCCTTATTAAATTGTAAAATCGGATTATCCATTTGAGTAGTTAAAGAGGACTCATATGAAAATGTTCAGGACCTTTTTATCTTACATGTTTTAAAATCGCATTGTACATAGAATAATATACAAATAGTTGTTTATTGTAGGAATGACTACAAAAGTACCCTACTCCTTCCTTATTTAATTAAATGTTTATTCGGAATTGAATATTCTCATTGTTTTAAATTCCATAAAAACTAATACAAATAGCATAACAACATACAGCCGCCACCAACTACTTTTTTTGGAAAGTTTTTTGGATTAAAAGAAATATGGTATAAACATGAATTCACCGTCAACCACACCTTTATCAAGCTTTAAATCTAACATTTCAATCAAAATTCCATTGATCTAATTACCTATTTACTTATTAAATTGTAAAATTGGATTATCCAATTGAGTAGTTAATTGGGATTCATATGAAAACGATCTTACCTCTTTATCTTACCTGTTTTAAAACCACATAGTGCATAGAATAATGCACTATTAGTTGTTTATTGAAAGAATGATTACAAAAGTACCCTACTCTTTGTTTAATTAAATGTAGATTGGGGTTGAATGTTCTCAGTGTTTTAAATTCCATAAAACTAATACAAATAACATAACAATGTACAGCCGCCACCAAGCACATTTCTTGCAAAGTTTTTTGGATTAAAAGAAATATAGTATCAACATGAATTCACAGTCAACCACACCTCTATCAAGCTTTAACTTTACGATTTTAATCAATATGCGTTGATTTAATTACCTATTTCCTTATTAATTTGTACAATTGGATTATCGTATTGAGTAGTTAATGGGGATTCATATGAAAATGATCTTATCTATTTATCTTACCCGTTTTAAAATCACATTGAGCATAGAATAATATACTATTAGTTGTTTATTGTAGGAATGATTACAGAAGTACCCTACTCATTGTTCAATTAGATGTAGATTGGATATTGAATATTCTCAAAGTTTTAAATTCCATAAAAGATAATGCAAATCACATGACAAAATACAGCCGCTACCAAATACTTTTTTTGTAAAATTTTTGGATTAAAAGAAATCTGGTATCAACATGATTTCACCGTCAACTACACCTCTACCAAGCTTTAAACATTTAACATTTCAATCAAAATTCCATTGATTTAACTACTTATTTTCTTATTAAATTGTAAAATTGGATTATCCAATTGAGTACTTTAAGGGGATTCATATGAAAATGATCTAACCTCTTGATCTTACCTGTTTTAAAATCACGTTGTACATAGAATAATGTGATATTAGTTGTTTAGTGTAGGAATTATTACAAAAGTACCCTACTCTTTGTATAATTAGATGTAGATTGGGGATGGAATATTCTCAGTGTTTTAAATTGCATAAAAACTAATACAAATAACATAACAAAATACAGCCGCCACCAACTGCTTTTTTGCAAAGTTTTTTGGATTAAAAGAAATGTGGTATAAACATGAAGTCACCGTCAACCACACCTTTACCAAGCTTTAAATCTAAGATTTCAATCAGTATTCCAGTGATCTAATTACTTATTTCCTTATTAAATTGTAAAGTTGGATTACCCAATTTAATGGGGATTCATATGAAAATGATCTTGCCTCTTTATCTTCACCTTTTACATAGAATAATATACTATTAGTTGTTTATTGTAGGAATGGTTACCCTACTCATTGTTTAATTAAATGTAGATTGGGGATTGAGTATTCTCAGTGTTTTAAATACCATACAAACTAATACAAATAACATAATAGGATACAGCCGCCACGAAGTGCTTTTTTTGCAAAGTGTTTTGGGTTAAAAGGAATATGGTATCAACATTAATTTACCGTCAACCACACCTTTGTCAAGTTTTAAATCTAAGGGTTTAATCACTATTCTATTTATTTAATTACCTATTTCCTTAATAAATTGTAAAATTGGGTTATCCAATTGAGTGGTTAATGGGGATTCATATGAAAATGATCTTATCTATTTATCTCACCTGTTTTAAAATCACATGCTACACAGAATAATATACCATTAGTTGTTTATTGTAGGTATGATTACAAAAGTACCCTACTCATTGTTCAATTAGATGTAGATTGGGGATTGAATATTCTCATTGCTTTAAATTCCATAAAAGCTAATGCAAATAACATGACAAAATACAGCCGCTACCAAGTACTGTTTTTGTAAAGTTTTTTGGATTAAAGGAAATCTGGTATCAACATGAATTCACCGTCAACCACACCTTTACTAAGCTTTAAATCTAAGATTTCAATCAATATTCCATTGATTTAATTACCTATTTCCTTATTAAATTGTAAAATTGGTTTATCCAATAGAGTGGTTAATGGGGATTCATATGAAAATGATCTTACCTGTTTTATAATCACATTGTACATAGAATAATATACTATTAGTTGTTTGTCGTAGGATTATTACAAAAGTAACCTACTCATTGTTTAATTAAATGTAGATTGAGGATTGAATATTCTCATTGTTTTAAATTCCACAAAACTAATACAAATAACATAACGAAATACAGACACCATGTACTTTTGTTGCTGTTTTTTGTATTAAAAGAAATGTGGTATCAACATAAATTCACCGTCAACCACACCTTTATCAAGCTTTAAATCTAAGATTTCAATCAATATTCTATTGATTTAATTACCCATTTCCTTATTAAATTATGAAATTGTATTATCCAATTGAGTAGTTAATGCGGATTCATATAAAAAGGTTTTATCTCTTTATCTTACCTGTTTTAAAATCACATTATACATAGAATAATATATTAGTAGTTGTTTATTGAACGTACGATTACAAAAGTACCCACTCAATACTCGTGGTTCAATTGAATGTAAATACATATTTCTCACTACATCAATATAGGGCTGATATAAATATTCCCATATTGCAAAGATAAATTAGTTCTTCGGAAATCTGTAAACACAGCAATGCTATAGAAAAGCGTTCGTGTAGTTTTTGGTGCGTGTGTACGATTAGAACATTTGTGATGGAATCAAAACGTGGAAAAACTGTTGTCCTTTATTCTGGATGCAAGTTCTGTTCTTTCAAAGGAAAGAACAGAGTCTAAACTCTTCGATGGATTTACATACCCAGGAACTGCCTAGAAGCGATTGTTACTGATGGAGTAAAATCGAAAGTCATTAGTGAGAAAAACCACAAGTATGTGCCAGAAATTGCAAGTGTCTACATATCGCCAAAAAGGAGCAATGGTCAAGAGATGATGGTTGCTACGTATAGAGGTTTGGATTCCCACAGTTTACATCAGTGAAATATGCATTATATAATGAGCGGCATAAATCGCTAGGCATTAGCTTGATTCCAAAAACGAGAAATAGAGGTTCCAGGTTTTATGAAAGGGTATGTCATTATTGACGTAAGTATTGAAGACAGAATTCTTATATTGGCAATAGACGGGGATCACTTATTGGATGGAGGTTCTCACTTCTTATTCGATGAGAATTTTAAAAGCCGCAGTACACTGTTTAACCAATTATACACAATTCACGTTGATATTGGTAGTACAGAATAAAGAACAAATATCGTTCGTGCCGTATATGCCTTGCAACCTGACAAAAAAGAGGTGACGTACAAACGACTTTTCTCCAAACCAAGTTAAGAATTTTTACCAAAAAAAATCTGTTACCGATTTTGGTGTTGCCGCCCATAATCCTATAGAAGAAGCTTTTCAAACTACAGTTATCAAAGGATGTAATTTTCATTTTAAACAAGTACAAGATTTAGGTCTAACAAACCTGTACAAGGAAGACGAAGAAGTAAGGAATCACATAAAGAGGGGTGTTGTATTAGCTCATTTGCCAGAAGATAAAATTACAGATGGTTGGCTTTCTATAATGGAAAATTCCCCTACTGACGAAGCCATTGTTAAATTCGAAGATTATTTTATTGGCCAATTTTATAAGTAATCCAATGTAAAGACTTGCTTAGATTTTTGTATTTTTCTCTTTCTCTCTTGGCTATTAAAGATGATGTAGGTATGTTTATATGCAAATTTAATACTTCGGTCGCAAAGTGAATACGTAACCAATATGTATCCATTTAATTTAACCTATTCCAGAAATCCACAGCGCTTTTTCGTAAGTAATCCAATGTACAGATTTGCTTTCGTGATGAAATTTGCTGCGTTGTTCTTTTCTTGACCGTTACATACAAATAAAAGTAAATCCATTTAAGTCGTAGCTAAATTGAATTCACAACAAGATTGCTGATTTCGCATCCAAGGACAAGAGCTTACGAAAACAAAATATTTAAATGTATTTTTATTCAAATATTTATGCCCAACAGTGGGGTCTTACTCCAACTGCATTATATCACCAGAAGAATCTGAATCCATATCATTTTGTTCTTTGTGCGAACAAAAATTTTGTCACATTGTTCTTAACTCTACCTTTTGACGGAAGTTCAAATCTTATTTGCTTATTGTAACATTTTTTACAAAAACGTCATGTTATTTCAATAGGGTTATATGGTGAAGAGGCAATCGTAAAACTTCATACCCATGCTTTTTCAAAATATATCAAATTTTCCTGTAGACCTAAAAGGTTGAATTTTGTTCCACAGTTGTTTTTGTACTTTTAACCTCAATTTCAACCCCATGCGCAACCAACCGCTCCTGCAACTGATCTTTCTTGTTAGAAAATAGGGGTTGTTTGTTTAACTTATACGGTGCGTTATCCATAACCACTACACAATTAGCTTGGACAGTGCAAGAATCGGGTGTTTAGTCGCCCAATTTTGAGACCGATTCCCATTTATAGTTTCATAATTCTATCCTCGTTCCTCAAATCGAGTAAATAGTTGCAGTTCTCCAAAAACCCAAATTACACCCCGCGTGTAAAATGGATAGATTACTTTTGATATCAGAATCGTGCACCCAACGACCGATGTTAGAACCATTTCGATAAATCCACGTTTCGTCAAAAATCTGACATCTTGGTCTGAACTTTGCCACTGCAGAAATTTTCTCTAAAACCTATTTTTGGCTAAGACGGTGTGTTTCATTTCACAAAATGTTCTGTCCATTGACGCATTTGTGTTTGTAACCCACTGATTTCAAAATTCGACCCCCATCAAAATGGAAATATATTTTAAGGTGATGATACAATTTGTAAAATATTCATTTTTCGAATTAAATTGCCAAATTAGTCGTTTTAGGTCTTTCCGAAAGGTGAATTCCATTGAATTTTGAGGTCTTGCCATTATGATGTCGTAAAAACCTAAAACCAAGTACATATTTAATGTGCACACGAAAAAGCGATTTAAATTCTTACGTACTTGAAATACATCCGTCACCGTTACGACAAGTTCCGCATTACTTTGCAACTTTGTACTTTTTGTGATAACTTTTGGCATTTTATCAACAAATTATTATTAATTCAATAAATATGCAACACACCAAGATTACTTTTGGAATGACAGCGTCAAATTGACTTGTCATTTTGGGAAACGGGAATATTACTACAGAAAGAAAACATGGCTTGCTCTAATGGATGGTGCAGGGTTTATTAAATTTATACTTTGTTAGGAGTTGAAGAATTTAATTTATAAATTTCAGTTTTAGCATCACAAACAATTTTTGACTATACGATTATTTAAGGCGAGAATACACATGCTAGTTACTCGCATAGAAGCATGCCGGTCACTGGAAGATGCGTGCTACTTGCATGTGTGACTCGCTGCCAGTGAAAAAGCACTCCAGTAGATAACTCGCCAGTAGATCGCAAGACGTTTGGTTTTTCTGTGCAAGTAGCACTATTTCGTCGAGCGAGTAGTGGGGAAAGCATGCAAGTGTTGTCTGAGTGTGAACGACGCCGTCGCCAGTACCTCGCATGTGATCAACGGTTACTGTACTTTCAACTATTTTTTTCAATTTAACGTGACAAAATGGCTCGTTGGGGTGATGAGAAGACTTTATTATTTCTTGTGCGGTATAAATAGTTTGAATGTTTATGGAGTACGCCAGCTCCATTGTACAAAAATAAAATTGCTAGAGACAATGAAGAAAGCTTTCTTCATCGTCTACCAATGTTAAGAGCACAATGCCATTAGTTCCTTTATAGTTGAAAAAATTTGAACTGTCATCAGGCGCTCGCATAGTAACGTGTTTCCCGTCGATAGCACCGATACATCCAGGAAAATTCCATTTCGTGTAAAAACCATGCTCAATTTTCTTCCACTCAACTCGCGATGGTATCTGTAAATAAAAATAACAATATGAAAATACAGGCTTTTTCAGTTCATATACATTACAAATATTTTGTTTTACAGACTAATCAAACATCAGCAGTTTCAACAGAAAGCGACCAAGAACTGCCGGCCGAGACGCCAGAAGAACATACCCAAGAATTGAATGAAGTAAATCAGTTGTCAAAGTTAAGCACTAGACTCCATTCAAACCAATTAATAATCAAGAATCTAGGGCAAAAACAAACGTTGACACCCGTTCACAACATACGTCGTACAAGAAGAAGATATCACGATGGAAGCCAAACAGAAATATCCAATGCCCTTAAAAAATTGGAAAATATATCAACCATCATACAAGGCACTTCTCAATACGTTGAAGATGAATTCCATTACTTCGCAATGAATGTTGCAGCACAGTTAAAGCAGCTTCCGCTTCACGTAGCTTTGTAGCTTCAGAGTGATCTTCAGTAACAGTTGTCGCTTGCAATCATTCTTCTAGCACAAATCAAGGACCCACAAAGTTCTTCACAAACAAATTCTGACTCAACCTATAATGATTCTGTGGGGTTACCACCTGATTTCCACTTTTCCAACGTCCAACAACAAGCAAGAGACTTTTCAGATACTAGTCAGCAATCATTTTTGAACGCCGAACAAGAAGCACCAGGATTATCAGATGCCTGTCAGCTATAATTTGACAATGAACTTCCTCTTCATTCATTAATTAGAAAGCTTGGAATACCGCTCAAAAGTACATGTACATACATATTTAGAATTTAAATAAAAGCCTTACCTTCATAGAATCTTTTAATACTGCTCCAATTTCAGCACAAACTTCTGGTATAAACTTAGATATTGTAGATTTTCTGACCCTGTACAATGCTTTCAATGAAATATATGAATCACCAGTAGCTAAATATCGTAAAGTGATTTCTAATTTAGTACGAGCTGATATGGCATTTCGTCTTAGACAGGGGTTCACCAAACTTTTCTAGAGGCAGTCAGATATGATTTTCATATCCCTCTAAGTCTTCTTGTCGCTTTAATAAACTATTACTTGCTCCATAAACTTGACGTTTACTAATCCAGTCTTCAACACTTCAACACATTTGCTACAACGTACCAAGTTGAGAGGATTTCAGAAACTAGCATGCACACAATATTTTGCGTACAAGTAGTTAGCATACACGTTACTGGCAACTGTGCCATGCTATTTCCTAACATCTGTATTTTGAGTAGTCCATGGACAAGTAGTTAGCATGCAAATTACTGGACACTGGCATGCTATGTTACTGGCATGCGTATTCTCGCCTTTATGCTTAATGTTACACCGGCTTCTGTATTTTTTGTGTCTAATCAATTATCACTTTCATTTGTTCTATTTTACAAAAGCAAAAACCACAAAGCTTGGATGAAAACATTTTTGTAATTTCCAAAAAAAAGGTGTAAATTTATACAATTAAAAATTATTATTAATTTTATTAAATACATAAATAAAAAGTTTACCTCGAGTAGGACATGAACCTATGACCTGTACTTTGCCAGAGTACCGCGCTAACCATCTGCGCCATCGAGATACAAGTCTCAATCGATGAAACTTTATCTTTACGTATGTAGAACAGATGTGAATTCTAAATATAATGATATTACAATCAAATCACTTATATTAATGAAATGTGATCCTGCAATACCACAAGGATCCACACATATCAAAGCAACTTGACTAAATTTATTTAAAATTAAATTATATTTAGAATTTACATCAGTTCTACGTACATAAAAGTTTACATCGATTATTTATCTTATGTATCTGTGTATCTGTATATCTGTGTATCTGTGTATCTGTGTATCTGTGTATCTGTGTATCTGTGTATCTGTGTATCTGTGTATCTGTGTATCTGTGTATCTGTGTATCTGTGTATCTGTGTATCTGTGTATCTGTGTATCTGTGTATCTGTGTATCTGTGTATCTGTGTATCTGTGTATCTGTGTATCTGTGTATCTGTGTATCTGTGTATCTGTGTATCTGTGTATCTGTGTATCTGTGTATCTGTGTATCTGTGTATCTGTGTATCTGTGTATCTGTGTATCTGTGTATCTGTGTATCTGTGTATCTGTGTATCTGTGTATCTGTGTATCTGTACTGTGATCTGTGTATCTGTGTATCTGTGTATCTGTGTATCTGTGTACCTGTGTACCTGTGTACCTGTGTATCTGTGTATCTGTATCTGTATCTGTTATCTGTGTACTGTGTACCTGTGTACCTGTGTATCTGTGCATCTGTGCATCTGTGTACCTGTGTACCTGTGTACCTGTGTACCTGTGTACCTGCGTACCTGCGTACCTGCGTATCTGCGTATCTGCGTATCTGCGTATCTGCGTATCTGCGTGTCTGCGTGTCTGCGTGTCTGCGTGTCTGCGTGTCTGCGTGTCTGCGTGTCTGCGTGTCTGCGTGTCTGCGTGTCTGCGTGTCTGCGTGTCTGCGTGTCTGCGTGTCTGCGTGTCTGGGTGTCTGCGTGTCTGCGTGTCTGCGTGTCTGCGTGTCTGCGTGTCTGCGTGTCTGCGTGTCTGCGTGTCTGCGTGTCTGCGTGTCTGCGTGTCTGCGTGTCTGCGTGTCTGCGTGTCTGCGTGTCTGCGTGTCTGCGTGTCTGCGTGCCTGCGTGTCTGCGTGTCTGCGTGTCTGCGTGTCTGCGTGTCTGTGTGCCTGCGTGTCTGCGTGTCTGCGTGTCTGCGTGTCTGCGTGTCTGCGTGTCTGCGTGTCTGCGTGTCTGCGTGTCTGCGTATCTGCGTATCTGCGTATCTGCGTATCTGCGTATCTGCGTATCTGCGTATCTGCGTATCTGCGTATCTGCGTATCTGCGTATCTGCGTATCTGCGTGTCTGCGTGTCTGCGTGTCTGCGTGTCTGCGTGTCTGCGTGTCTGCGTGTCTGCGTGTCTGCGTGTCTGCGTGTCTGCGTGTCTGCGTGTCTGCGTGTCTGCGTGTCTGCGTGTCTGCGTGTCTGCGTGTCTGCGTGTCTGCGTATCTGCGTATCTGCGTATCTGTGTATCTGTGTATCTGTGTATCTGTGTATCTGTGTATCTGTGTATCTGTGTATCTGAGTATCTGTGTGTATGTATGTGGTATCGTAGCTTCCAAACCGAGTAACCGATTTTGTTTTAGTTTTTTTTTTGTTTGAATTGAGAGTGTTGTTAGCTATGATTCAAGAAAATCTGTTCAGGCGTTTTAAGATCATCAGGTATTTTCCAGTTGGAAGGATTTTTTTTAGTTTTTATATGTTTTATTTTTTTTTGTTTGGAAGGTGACTTTATCAAGAGTGTTCTTACCTGTGATTCAAGAAAATTTATTTACATTTTGAAGGTAATTTTTGTTTCGGTTTTTTTTTTAAATTTTTAATTTATGGTTATTAAAATTACATAGTTAATAAAATGGCGATCGAAACGTTCCTTATTATTAAATGGAAATATGTGCTAAAGTTAGTACAAAAGCATCATTTGAAATTCTGGTACCATTGAATTCTACTTATTTAGACCTGCCAGTTCATGCGAGGTAATAAAAGACACTCGTACAGTTTATAGTAAAATAAAATGCTAAATTTTTTGGTAGAGCACCTTCCTTTAAAAGGATAGTGTGTTAAGAATACACTAATGTAATATTCACATATTCTTAATTTTATTAAAGCTCGTTGCACGTTATGTTATTATAATTATTAAAATGCTTAACCGTAGTACATTTGAATTAATTATCAATTTATGTATTCACACAGTCCAAAGGGTACCTTTGCAAATCCTCGATTCATTCTAGCACAATACGTTTGGTGTGAAATCAAGAATAACTGATAAACATTTTTTTTAACAAACCTTAATTAGCGAGTAATTGTTGTAAAACTTTCTTTCGAATTTCCTGTTTGGTTAATTCAAGTTTGACATTATACCGTTTCAACGAGGTAAATTTTAGTGTTCTTTTTATGAAAGAACTCCCGTTTGCATAACTTGAAGTGGCATAGCAAGGCTGAAGAAGCATCGAAGGAAGAAGCAACTGACAAGATACTACCTTGCGCTGTTTGTTGCTTGTAGGCAATGACCGGACCACGGCGTACATTGAACCAAACACTTCGCCATTTCACCGGAGCGGACAATTTTAGTTCCGGGTTCTTTTTATCTCTTACATTATTTCTTTTCTAGACATTTTTTTAACAAGTTTGCTTTACTGTAGTTTACACAGTTAACGGTTTATGAACATATCTTTTTTTTAAATAATTCACCACTTATTCGCTCATATCCAATTTTAAAATTTAAGTACTGACTTTCTTTCCAAATTTTGATGTGCGTGACTAACAAAACAATTTTATTTTAAATTATATAGTAAAAGGATCACGTTCGGCAATAAGGGCGTGCGTTGTACTTTTACTCACAAAAGAAAATTCTTAAAGCGTTTTGGTCATTATCCTTACCGCAAATATTTAAATTTCTGAATGAATTAGCAAAGTAAGGTTTATTAATAGGTATGTTCTTTTTGATGTAACATCTTGCTAAAGAGGTACTGACATAGGTTCTAATAACATTCCAGTTTTTCTTGCATAAAAAATATTTACATACAACAATAAACACTATAAATAGCTCTCATCAAGAACCAGTTACAAATTAAATAAGGTACTTGTGAATGATTTTTAAAAATGTACGGTACTCTTCAAGAGGCAGACACCTTTTTACAATTACATTCAATTACAAGTAATAACACAATTTTAATTATACATTCAGAATGGTTGTTTCTTTATTTAGATATTTATTATGGATCTCACAAGTGTTTGTTGGTATGTTATACATGTGTCCTAAAATGGGAAAATAACGTTATTTGTGCTTTTAATAGTGCCCATATGGATACATACAAAACTAAACTTTACAATCAAGTTACGTTATTTTAGAATGATCCGAGTGAACTCAATTATCATCTTTTAACGACTGAGTTATACCGGCTGGTCAATCAGTTTTGTCGTTGACTAACAAAAACACGATTTTATAGTTTGAAATACATTTTAATATTCAATACATTTACCTGATCTTCAATACACTTGTTTCGGTGGTCTTGTAATTTATGGATTCCATCCCTAAAGTGAGAATCAGTAAGATTGTTGAAATTGCGCTACCTCTTTGTTCGATTAAAATCGTTCCCCACGCTTGGAATTTTTGATACGTGAGAACAGCCGGAAGTCAGAGGAAGCTAAATCTGGCGAATCGGTTGGAAGTTGCAACAATTCGTGTCTTAATTGAGGGTGCATTGTCTTGATGAAAAACGATGTTTTTTTCAGTAAAATAAATCTCCTCTCACGAATTTTTACATCCAGCTGGTCCAAAAAGTTACAATAGTAATCTGAGTTTATTGTTTTCCCAGGGACAAAATACCTTTTGCATCCCAAGCTTACACCTGATTTTTGGACCCTAACTCTCTTCGGAGCCGAACTACCAGGTTCACTCCACTCCTTGCCTCTGATATTCATTCTGGATCATGGTGGTAGAGCCAAGTGTCATCCATAGTAATGAAACGACGCACAAGCTCAAGCGCTCCAAATAGTTCACTCATTGTGCACACTAATTTCTAATACTCAAAACTTTCGTCAAAATATTACTCACACTGCCTATTGAGATTCATAGGGCTTCTACTAAATCTCTCTCGCTTAATTGACGATCTTACTAAACTATATCCTGTATTTTTACTACTATTTCCGGTGATGATGCACTTATGGATGCCCTTGACGTGGATCATACGCACACTCACACGCACACGCTCACTCACACGCACACGCACACCTACACACGCACACACACGCTTGGCGAACCGTACCAAACGTTGTAAAATGGGCTAATAAGCCGGTTTAGAGTTAGTAAAAATAAAGTCGACTGCATAACCTGCTATACCTGTATATGTATATGAAGGTTTGGAGGTAAAAGACTGAAGTACTTACTCGGAGATATCGAGTTTACACTGCCTAAAAGATAGTTAAACAAATCAAATTAATTAATATTTTAAATTTAATTAAATGCGTGGGTATTTTTATACAACCCAGTTTATAATAAGTTCATCACGAAAATAGGCAACAATGTAAAAACAAAAACAATAATCTAACTCAAACAGACCTTTAAACCTTCGTCAGATAGAGGTTAATAGACATCTAGATGCTTGAAAAAAATTCCAAATCCGTCCAATTCTACAAAAATACCGATAATACAGTTTTATCATTTTCAATGGTATTTTTTAATTTTACACCTATTTCGCTTTATATTATCAAACTTTATAAATGAAAGTAAAATTACATTAAATTTTCGTTAAAAAATATGTCAACACATTTCCTATAAAATTGTTCATTATTCAGATATTGAAAAAGTTTTAACAATACTTACATTGTACCTTACGAATTTTTTTGCCCCTAAATTACGCGTCGTATCAAAAAATTGTACGCAACATAATTAATCTATGTGTAAGGCCTATATATTGGTATTTTTAAATATTTAAAATATACGGCACCTAATAAACCCTTCCCTCTCCGCCGCTGATTTTTTCCTAAAATTTAATCATTTCCAGGAGAAATGAAAACAAGCTTAAGTACACAATTTTAAGTACGTACGTGTTTCCGTTATGTAGTTATCCTGGATACACACGTACGTGTGTGCATGTGTACGTGTGTGCGTGTGTGCGTGTGCGTGTATGCGTGTGTGTGTGTGTCGTGTGTGGTGTGTGTGTGTGTGTGTGGTGTGGTGTGTGTGTGTGTGTGTGTGTGCGTGTGCGTGTGTGTGTGTGTGTGTGTGTGCGTGTGTGTGTGTGTGCGTGTGTGTGTGTGTGTGAGCGTGTGTGTGTGTGTGTGTGTTGCTGTGTGTGTGTATGTGTGTGTGTGTGCATGTGTGTGTGTGCCTGTGTGGTGTGTGTCGTGTGTGCGTGTGTGCGTGTGTGCGTGTGTGCGTGTGTGCGTGCGTGCATACGTACGTGCGTGCATGCATGCGTGCGTGCGTGCGTGCGTGCGTGTGTGTGCATGTTAGTATCCACGATAACTCCAGAACAAAAATACCTACGTACTTTAAATTTTTTACATTTTTTCATTTGGCTTAGAGCTGATTAGATTTTGGGAGAAATCTGGAGAGGAGGGTTTATGAGGGTCAGTTATTGGTTTTTATCAAATATTTCTTAAACAACTGGATATTTCAGAGATATAAAAATACCCAGACATATACCTTAAACAAATCGCTTAATTATATTCTATGCAATTTTTTTATACGACGCATAATTTAGATGTAAAAAAAATCCTAAGATACAATTTAAGTATAAGTTCAAATTTTTTTAATATCTGAGTAACGATTCATTTTATTAGAAAAAGTGTAGACATATTTTTTAAAGAAAATTTAATTTTACATCACTTTTCTTCATAAAGTTTCTTAATATAATGCAAGGTAAGTTTAAAAAAAATTAAATATGAATGAAGATGGTTTAAATGTATCGTTGATATTTTATAGAAGCGGGTGGCTTTGGAAATTTTTTTTAAGTTAACACGTATTATTTATGTCTATCTGGAATGAAGTTTTAAACGTCATTCTGACATAGATTACTGTTTCTGTTTTTACAACGTTGCCTGTTTTTCGTTATGAACGTATGAAAGAGATTGCTAAAATAAATTATAATTAATTCTATTTCATTTCTTTAATTTTTAAGTTAGCCTCGAGATATCTACTAATCTCCGTCTGTCCAGAAGTTTTAATAAACGTCTGTGCGACATAGATGATTGTTTTTGCTTTTAAAATGTTGCATATTTACGTGATGAGCTTATTATAAAAGTAAATAAAGATATAATTATTCTAAAAAAATGTTATTAAAATTATTTCATTTCTTTTAATTTCCGTTTTGTAGGTTGGAAGGTCGTGTGGCGTTCCACACCAGATATTTTTATTTACCTTAGGTAACGTTCTTTGTTGAGAGGGGCCTACTTTAAAAGACTTTTAAATTTCAATAACCACTTCAAAAAATAAGATTAAAGATGAACTTGACAAAAGTGTTAAAATTGATTTTTTTTTATTGGAAACCCCCAAATTTATAAATTTATCTCATTAGGGATTAGAAATAAGGGTACGCTTAAACAAGGTTGTCTATTCCGAAGATTTGTAATTTTCGAATCATTAAATAGTGATTTTGCAAAGACTGATATAATGTTCACTCTTAGTTGCCTAAGACAGCGTTGAAAAGCAATTGAAATCTGAAAAGGTGTATGGAGCTGTCAGTATGATACACCTGTCAGAGTGGTAGTAAAAGTGATGACATATTAGTCACATTACTATTTGAAACTCATAAATAATAATCACACCGGACCCCTTAAATTATACAAACGAAGATTATTTAAACTTATTTATTATTTATGGACTGTCCATTTCAGATATATCAAGAACGTGAGACACATTTACAATTCAATATCCGCAAAAAAAAAGCCTTCGTCATATGCAGTTAAACAAATTACAGACAATTTTAAGGACTTTTAATATGTCAAAATAGCTCAGTATTTTAAAATAAAATAACTAAAACTAGATGTTGAAGTAAAAAAAAGGCTAGGTTAAAGTGAAAAAATCATTACAATGTTTAAACTGGCTGGCGCCTTTGAACCTCCAAACATTTTTCGCATCTAAGCAGTACTTGTTCATGGGTTGCTTTTCTTATTGACTCGGCATTTAAAATCGCTCGGCTGCCCGGCCCATTGACAGGAGAAGATTATTTAAAATTTCTTGAGAATATTTTACCCACGTTACTAGAGGAGGTTCCTCTAAATATTCGGCAAGGCATGTGATATATGCACAATGGGTGCCCGGCTCATTTTAATAGAAATGTGCGTCAATTACTGAATCAGACGTTCGAAAACCAATGGATTGGTAGATCGCCGAACTTAAATCGGTCCGAGTTTTGTGTATGGGGTTTTCTCAAATCTAGGGTGTACCGTGTACCAATACAAAGTGTGAACAACTTTGGTTGCGACTTCAAAATGCTTGCAATGTGTTCCGGCAGATACGTAATACTTACAAACGGATCAGGCGTTCTTTAAATAAAAGAATTTCGCTATGCCTTGCAACCAACGGTCATCATGTGGAGCATTTACTGTGACTCAATATTAAGTTTAATTTAATTTGTTATTCGTTATTTTTTAGATTAATATTAAATTAGAATTAATAAATGATCTATAGAAATTAAAATGAATAAGGTTTAAAAAAATATGTATACAATGCAAAATAACAAATAAAAAGTTCCTTGACAACGGTTGGTTTTAGAGATGTTTAACAAGAGTACCTTTTTCACGTGGAAACTAGTAGAGAATCATATTGATAATCGAATGCAAGCGAAAGAAGTTAGGGTAAAAGATGTATAGGGCCTCTGCACCTAGTCGGACCCTGTACATATTATCCATTTGTCTCTAATCACTAAAAACAGTAAATAGTATGCCAAATTTGAAAGGTGAATCTAAAGTAGTCCCAGAGTAATTAAGCAAAAACCAGTTTCGTGACGTCATCTTTAAAGAGAGGTGTGTGCGTGTGTGCGTGTGCCCGTGTGTGCGTGTGTGCGTGTGTGTGTGTGCGTGTGTGCGTGTGTGCGTGTGTGCGTGTGTGCGTGTGTGCGTGTGTGCGTGTGTGCGTGTGTGCGTGTGTGCGTGTGTGTGCGTGTGTGCGTGTGCGTGTGTGCGTTTGTGCGTGTGTCGTGTGTGCGTGTGTCGTGTGTGCGTGTGTACGTGTGTGCGTGTGTGCGTGTGTGAGTGTGAGTGTGTGCGTGTGTGCGTGTGTACGTGTGCGCGCGTGCGCGTGTGTGCGTGTGTGCGTGCGTGCGTGCGTGCGAATCGTTTACGGACCTAAGTTTATAGGAATTGTTTTTATATTTTTCTCTGTAGTCACCCATTTCATTTTGTAGGGGTTGTTCCGGGATACCCTGCATATAATAATAATAATTATTTTTCTTGATTGCCACGGTACAGATCCTTAATTACTATTAACACATTGTGTAAAATTTTCCGGTATTTCCTTCCCAGTCCCTGTTCCTCTCAAATTTCCTGTCTTGGTATGTCTTCGAAGGTTTCAATTGCTAATGCATCGACGACACGAAATCCATCTATCATCCTTTCGAAATTGTTATTAATGGTAATGTCGGGATATATATTTATGGGCCGATAAAAAATTATCCATTTGTTGCTAAAAATGCCAAATCCGAATTCAGCATAACTCCTGGCACGTGATAAACGGTAATCAAATACACTATTTTCTGGATTTTATGATTGTGGTAAGGATTTTGGACCAGGTATATGCAAAGAATACGAATTTAGTGCATGAAAAAATATTGATTCTAAAATACGGAGAAGTCACATTTTTTACTGTATTCTCCCAGCATATCTAAAACAGTATGATGTATTCACAACTACCAAAAAGACGACAGCAAAAAAAATGTTTGTAATTGTAAAATACTTCGATGTCGGTTAATGAATCTAATGTGTTTCCCATATATGGCTCCAAAGCAGTTTTGAAAATTGTCATTTTTAACAAATCCTGCTTTGCATGCGGTCCACATATTTTTTGATGGCAGTGAGAGAGGTGGAACTTCCCAAATTTTGTTACTTACATCCCACACAACTTTGCATACTGTTGCGTAATGAAGGTCTGTAAATGTAAAGCCGCTTGCCAAATACCTGTAACAATATTAATGCATTAATTTGTTTTCAGGTAAAACACTACTGCATAGATGCACAAACATTCAGGAAAGTTATGTAGTCTTACAAAAAAATAGGTTCTTAAATTAGGTGATGGTTATAAAAAAATAAGAACGCAAAACTACCATTTACAGTCTTGCAGTCGAGCAACAAAATGAATATGATGAGAGCGATGAAGATGGATCTCAAATTGAACACAAGTGAAGATAAATCGTTTTTCAATTCCATTTTGCGGCCCTACGAAAATTAATCGAAGATGATAAACATCAATTTCATTTAGAAGTTTTGCTGCTTCTACAACTATGTAAGAATAAGAAAATATGTGCAACTTCCAGAAGTACTTTTGCTACCCAGTCATTTGACCACAGGCAACAGTTGCCACTGACTTACCATGCAAATATTCACAGACTTCAACACTACATTCATTTGCATCATCTGACTCAACTATATCTCATTATCTCAATGCTGAATATGAATAACAATTAGTTTCCTTGTTTAGTTTCTTATATTCATCTAAAAATTTAATTTCAATTGTTTCTTGCTTAACTGTAACTGCAACACTTCGTGCGGGTAGTAGAATTTAACTTCATCTTCTCTGAGCACTTAAAAACAACGTGTAAAACACTCCTACTGCACTACTTTCTGCTCGTCTACGTCAGATGATAGTACAATACTGTCAAAGGTAAGAAATCAAGTTCCCGATCGGTCACAATAAGGAAAGAATAGGTCTGTTGTTTAAACAAAATTTTCTCATAGACGAGGCTGAATGTGTCAGAAAAGAGATACAATATGGTATAAAGTGTACCGAGCTTGATGCAAGTTACCAAATTGTAACATTTGAGATACAAAAGACATTATTACTCCCCCAATTTTTTACTAACATAATATTTCATGAACGACAACTCTGACCAGAGAATTTTGAGGCAAAAGAAAATAAATCAGTCTTTCATTTTTGGGTATGACAGTATATTAAAACTTAAGTAAATAATGAGGTTATACGATTAATATCATGAAGCGCATCTTGTGGAGGACAAAATAGCCACATTAAGATTGTACTTTTATTAAAGTGTATCCTTGCAAAAAACGAGTCGCACACGCACACACGTATTTTTAAGTTATTATGGCTCCAGCACCAACTCACACATACATACACACACGCACGCACACACACACACCACATACAAATACATACAAACACTCAACAACACACACATGCACACGACACGCACACGCACACGCACACAGCACACACGACAGACACACGCACACGCACACGCACACGCACACCACAGCACACGCACACGCACACGCATATGCACACGCACACGCACACGCACAGCACACGCACACGCACACGCACACACACACGCACATGCACACGCACACGCACACGCACACGCACACGACACGCACGCGCGCACACAGCACACGCATACGCCACACGCACACGCACAGCACACGACACGCACACGCACACGCACACGCACACGCCACGCACACGCACACGACGCCACACGCACACGCACACGCACACACACACACGCACACCACACGCACACACACACACACACACACACACACACACTCACACTCACACACGCACACTCTACTTATTTCATATTATGATTTTCTGATGTTTTAACATGAAATAGGTTTTCTTGCAAAACATTGTTGGTTAACCGTTTTTAAGGAAGATGGATCTGAAGAAAACATTGCATCAATCCAAAGAAAAAGAAAGGAATATATCATAATTGAATCAATTTCCTACGCTGGATTTGTCAATGTAAAAAAATATATCGTTTGGGGATAATACTTAGATGGATAAAAATTCCAAAAGCATTCATTATACATATATCATATATATATATATATATATATATATATATATATATATATAACATAGCTGTCACATTCTTCCCGTGGTCCCAACGCTAATTACTGATTTGTAGACTATTGCACGGTGTAGTTCGTATTTTGTATCGAATTACCTCCAACGCGCTGCATATTCTTGCTCGTATAACTATAACAGTCACTGCAAACTTTAATCATCAACGTTTCTATAGTTATATATGAGTTACTTACCTAAAACTTGTTTATATGTTACGTATATAACTTATATTTAATAACCATAAATTGGTGATTACATTGCTTTGTTGAGTGCTGTGATTATGCTTATAGATGAGTTATGTCCCACATACCGATATTTTTGTTACTGTTGCTAGTCTCGGTGACAATATGACTTGTCACATTGATGCAGTTCCTCGTTGAATTTAAAATTAGTTTCTGTGTAATATCTTTATCATTATTATTAAACTTTCGTTTTAGTTAGAGATCTTGCGCCACAAATGTTTACTTATGTGTGTCGGTTAATATATAGAGCCTCGCACATAAGTTACCGGGTATTTTATATTAATATCTCAGAATCATTTAAGCCAAAGCATAATTATGGCTTTATATCAAGCCTTTGAAAACGGATGGCATTCCTGGCAGTCACTTCCGCGTTGAACCTACCTTCAATATACTGACGTAGATTCAGTCTCTCTAGATTGCGTGTTTTCATTCATCCAACGGGGTTCACTTATTTTTGCCTTATTGATATGTATTTTTTGTGTATATGCTAATTAAAGTTTTCTCTTTCAGCTTTTCTTTTTTCTTGTTTCTACTTTGAACCTTAAGGGTTTTAATTCATCAATTTCTGACACCTTGCTGTTACCTAAAAAGAGGAAGTTGATTTAACAACTTTATATCAGTCTAGTGCAAATAATAAATTTTTTGCCCACACAATCCAAGTAATTTCATTGCTAGGCTAGATTGTGCTGGGTTTCAGCCTTGCAGCTTTTCGGATTGACATGCTGTTATTTCCTAGAAATTTTCCTGGGTTTTTTTGTCACACTCTGGAGCTTCAATAGATTTTTTCTAGGTATTCCTCGTCTATACATCCACACAATGTGGCGTTTAGTTCAACGGTTAACTATTTTTAATTACTTCAATTTCAGCGTAAGCCACTGGTTGCAGTCCACACTACATTCTTAAAGCAATAGCAGCTAAGTACAAATATCAAACTTAGGTTCGCATTTACTGCATACCAATTAAAAATGAATTAATTACCGTCAACAATAAATGAACACGGGAATCTGCGTTCGCTTGTAGAACAGTTCCATGGCGCTTTGTTAAAAAATGAAACCATTAAAACGATATTCAGAATGTACTAAGAAATGTTGCACTCACATAAATAAAGTGAAATGTAATACTGCTATAATACTCTAAAATTATGCTCATAGGGTTTTATTGCCTATCATATACAAAACTAAATCTTAATAAACGAAAGCAACAAATAAAAATACAGTTTACAAGCAACAAACTCAAATTACACTCGAGGAAGAAGTGCAGGAGTCCTGGGTAAGCTCTGGGTGGGTGAGGACAGGAAGATCATTAGTGATTTTCTAGGGATGAGATCGCTAGTTACTGAGGTGAAATTTATTAGTAAAACAAGGAAACGGTAAATATCTAATTAGAAAAAGATCCGCCCAAAATACATAAACCTTTGAAGTATCTTCTTGAATCCGTCGCTGACCAATAGGTAGCAACTAAGACGGGAGCTACAACCTAACAATATGCCGGTTATAAAGGTTTCTTTTTTAAATACTTAAAAGGAACATTTCTATTAATGTTATCAGCTTGTATACGAAAGGTTACCTTTCTATAGAAGCTTACTCTGGCACAGCTTTACTCAAAAATATGTTTAAACGTAGATTCTTACAATATTCTTTATTTACACGGTTACAACTATTTTTAATTACAGACCATTTTAACGGGAAAACCTATTTCCAATATTAGTAGAATAGAAAAGCTAATTACAATTACGGGATTACCTTAATGGGATCAGTTTAATTATAATGAAACTGTGTACAATATTTACATTTGGTGGAATAGGAATATTGTCAACTGGGAATGTAAACGCGTTAGTAGTTGTAAAGGGTACTATTCAATAGGCCTAAGTGAAAGCGAATTTGATTGCCCGTTTAGTGAAGGATCTCTAAGACGCTTGTGTGTGCGTATGTGTATATATGCGTGTGTGGGCCAATAATGCGTAGGTGGAAGATTGTGGGTTTATTAAGGAATATTTCTAAATTTTGTTGATGGAATATGGGTATCGTTAAGGCTACAAACCTAAAATATTTTCACTTGAATCGCAAAGTTTATACAGGGCGATTTATATCAAAGTTGCATTTTTTAACTAGAACCCCCTGTATGTTATTGCATATTTGGATTCCTTACTCAATTCTAGTGCGACTTTATAAATCACACGTAGTACCTAAAGCGAAACGTTTAGACCCAATTCGTCAAAAAGCAGATGTCTGAAAAAAATTAAATATCGCTGTAATCACAAAACTTAGAAGACCATGGTTATGCGATGTTACTAGACTTGAATTGTACTAGCGTAGACCGGACAGTCAAGTCCAAATTCTTTTTGTGTTGAGAGAAATTACTTTGTCAATTTAAAAAACTTCAATCAATGGTAACGTGATTTTTTCAAATGGAACGGCCATGTTTTCATTTTTGCATCAAATGCGTAATTTTTTACGTTTCTAACGACATAAATTTGTCGGTAACTATCTTCGGTAGATTTCTTTTAGTTTCACAATTCCTGATTAATTTGCTGTATTTTTCAATTTTCAATATTCAATATTCACACCGTGTCCGTGTAAGTGAATGGCTTAATGATGCATTTGTTGAAAAGTGGATAAGAAGGCATAGACCAACACGATGGTCAGCAAGATCTCCAGTTATTTCCCCGCTTGATTTCTTTTTGTGGCGGTACGTCTAAGAAAAAGTGTATGCTGAACTACCAACCACTACGTAAGATATAAAAAACAGAATCCGAAACGTTTTTGCAACTATTAACCCAGTAATGTTAAATAGGGTTAAATATTCTTTTCGTCGTGGAATTAAAATTTGCTTAAAACAAGGTGGTAGACATTTTGACCATTTATTAAAATTATTTTTATTTTTATCTTCGCCCGTAATTTTGTGTTTTGTGTTTATGTATTTTCTACAAAATAAATAATGTTTTATAATGTGAATAGTTTTTTTTTACTTTCCATGCGTTACTAGATAACACAAACTAAAAATTGAAAATACAGCAAATTATCAGAAATTGTGAAATTAAAAGAAATCTACTAAAGATAAATATCTACTAATTTATATCGTTAGAAAGTCAAAAACATTCCGAATTTGATGCAAAAATGAAAAAATGGCCCTTCCATTTGAAAAAATCAAGTTACCATTGATTGAAATTTTTTAAATTGACAAAGTAATTTCTCTAAACACAAGAAGAATTCGGATTTGACCGTCCGCTCCACGCTAGTACAATTCAGGTCTAGCAATATCGCACAGTCATGGTCAACTAAGTTTTGTGATCACAGCGATATTTAATTTTTTTCCTTAATAAACCCACAATCTTCCACCCACGCACTACTGGTCTATTAATATATATATATATATATATATATATATATATATATATATATATATATATATATATATATATATATATATGGCCTAAATGTCTAAACTCCAGTAATTCTTACTTGTGTTGAATGCGCAGGATAATGGGTAAATGTGAAATCTTATTTGCCGCGATAACTGAAAAATATTGAAAAGAACTGTGTTTAAATATAACACAGGTACTTAACACTTAAGTGTTTAGATATTGTTATATTTGGTAAGATGATTTTTTTGTAGAGTTGTAGGAGCTACGGGGTAAGAATGAAGTCAATTTTATTTTCTTTCATTCGAAGTAACTGTAACGCTCGAAAAGCGATTGCATTTAAACTTGACAAATATTTGATTGAATTCGCTCAAATGGCATAAAGTTTTTCTACTCGGTTGACTGAATTTTTTTGCTTGTAAAACGGTATTATGTACAGGCTGTCCCAAATTCGAGGGCAAGCATGGGATCTCGCTTATTATAAGAGATAGGATATAGGTTTAAATTCGGCACTTTTGCTAAATTCGATGCCGAGTAATAATCTGAAAAGAAATTTGTGCCAGCTCGAATGGATTTGGTTTTATGCTCAAAAAACTAAAAATTTCGATTTTTGTTTTTCGCGTTTGGCTACCTTATTATTAGGAATTTTCAAAATTCAATTAAACATTATTAAGGCAACTTTTTACGCACAATACTAATACGGCATTAAAAATTTTATGCGACGTTTTGTTTATTCTGAACCATCATCAGGTTTAGTATTTCTTATCGGGGTTAAGACATATTCTTATGGCGTTGGATGGAGAATGTTATGCTGATTTTAGCAATATATGGTTTGATCGCCTGCGAACTAAAATACTCTTAAATTAAAAACTAAATATTACATTATCACGATACCCATGAACCAAACAAAACTCAGGAGTTGGCTTTTGTCATGTCACTTTCTAATTGTAAAAAGGGTAATAACTGCAAGATCCTTCGTGTTAGTGCTTTAAAATTTGCAAGTTTCTTTAGAATATTTTCAAATTCAGAAAAACGAGACATGATAAGGATATTTTATAGCTGCAATAGAAATAGTGTCAGAGCAGAACAAAGATATTTAGAGGAATATCCGGAGAGGCAGCAACCAAACCAGAGATATTTTTTAAAATTAGACCAAAATTTGCGAGAATTTGGATGTTTTCAGAAACCTCCAAATTCGTATGGTAGCAGACTAGACAAAGATGCCGAAGAAGAAATATTACATCAGGTACTATTTGTTAGTATTATACTAATTATAAGAATTTCCACTCACTTCACTGATAATTTCAGCAGACATTTTTTTTTGGAGAGTTATGACTTTATGTTATCCATCTTAGGTTCAAGAAAATCCTTCAACATCTACCAAAGGAATGGAGCAAACTATTGAAGTGCCAAAAACGACAGTTTGGCGAGTGTTAAAGCAACACCGTTATAAACCATTTAAGTTACACGTTAGTCAAACTCTTGGCCTGGGACGATATGAGACGGTTGGATTTTGTAACCAACTTAATACCAAAATGCTGGAAAATCGCAACTCTCTCAATCAAATAATTTGGACGGATGATGTTTCCATTTTTCCACTAATGGAATGTTTAATCGTAATAACGAGCACTACTGGTCCGTTGAAAATCCACGAATTAACAGGCAAATGCGAGGACAAGGCCACCGGTCCTTTAATGTGGGTTGTAATCTGGAAGGATAGGCTCCTTGGGTCAATTATTTACGAACGTATCCTAACGTCTCAACTTTGCCTCGCATTTCTAACACACGAAATATCAGACCTTTTGGATGATGTACGGCAAATGGACGGAGCTCCTCCTCATAATGCTGCGATAATAAGTGAATATCTTAATGGCGAATTTCCTGATAAATGGATGGGAAATAGGGGACCACTTAGGTGGCCAGAAAGAAGTCCAGATTTAACCCCTTTAGATTACTTCCTCTGGGGCTATTTAAAAATATGATTTATAAGACAACACCGCAAAATATAGAAGAACTCCAGAATAGGGTTGTTAATGAACTTCGCCAAATTCCCAGGCGAACCATTCAAAGAAGCGTGAACAATTGTAGAAGAAGAATTCGTTACTGTATTCAAGAAGGAGGAAACTTGTTCGAACATTTATTATAATAATTTTTGTTTGTTTGTCTGTGTAATTATTTTGTTGTTACCTATCGATAAATTTGCGTTGTCGCTATTATGACCGTGTTACATAGACATACTTGGTTGAGTTGTTTGTTAATGTTTTTTTTAAATTGTTTAAATGTTTTTATATTTTTGGATGTTCTAACGAGTTTAACAAATTAAATAAGTAGAATACTGTAATTATTCCTTGCTGGATCCAAGAAGGCGGAATCTTGTTCTTCGTATTTTCTCATTATTTTAGTTCGCAGTCGATCAAACCATACAGTGTTATATATTGCTAAAATCAGCATAACATTCTCCATCCAACGACATAAAAATATATCTTAACCCCCATAAGAAAAAATAAACCTGATGATGGTTCAGAATAAACGAAACGTCACATAATATTTTTAATACCGTATTAGTATTGTGCGTAAAAAGGCGCCTTAATAATGTTTAATCGAATTTTGAATTCCTAATAATAAGATGGCCAAACGCGAAAAACGAAAATCGAAATTTTTAGTTTTTTGAGCATAAAACCAAATCCATTCGAGTTAGCTCAAATTTCTTTTCAGATTATTACTCGGCATCGAATTTAGCAAAAGTTCCGAATTTAAACCTATATCCTATCTCTTATAATAAGCGAGATCCCCATGCTTGTCCTCGAATTTGGGACAGCCTGCAGGGTGGCCAACTAAGAATGCGAGGAACTGTATCTGGGAAACTATCCATCGTAGAGGCTTGCAAAAAAAAAGTTACTACTAAAACGGCCAATATTTTCAAGTTTCTGAAATGGCCGCTAGGGGGCGTAACTGCAATCTTGAATCTAAAAAAGTGATGTTTCTGTGAGTTCTGCTATGTTAACCTAATAAAGAAGTAGTTGATCTTTCAAGTCGAGTATAATCTGAATATTTTGTTTGGCACTTTTTGACGAATCTATAAAAATAAAGTGGTGGGGGGGTATCCAAAGGTTTCCTTAAATCACCCGCCGTATCTTCAAAACGGCTAATCCGATTTTAACAAACTTGGGCGTGTTGAAAAGAGCTTTTCTTGAGCTACAAACGTTAAAATAATTGAAGTTTTGTTAGTTTCACATGTCATCGCTAGAGGGCTTTGTTCGACATTCCGGCAGAAACGGTTAATGTTCGCAAAAAAATTAAATGCATTGGACTTTTTCCATGAACAAGTAGCTAAATGATGCCTAAACAAGCTCGCGAAAACCGCATCTCGCTATCTTGTTCCTAACCTAAAATATCGGTCAAAGAAGACTTTATTCGAAAATCCCTTAAATTTTTATTTTTTTTTAACTATATTTTTCTGGAATTGTTTCTATTATGTAAGTTGTGGCCCTAAAAAGAGCCGATTTAAAGGAGGAAGGTTTTTAATGCCCCCGTAAATGATCCAAATGCTGACCATCACGCTCTATGACTAGACAAAACTGCAGCTTCAATTTCGGCTCTCGGTATGATACTTATTGCATTACGAATCCGGTTTTTCACATCTTCTCTAGTAGTAGGTTGAGTCCAAAATACGATGTCTTTTAAGCGCCCCCATAAATAAAAATCGAGGCAAGTTAAGTCTGGCGATCGCGAAGGCCGTGTAAACAGACTTCCTCTTCCAATTCACCGCTTTAGAAACACTGCATTAATATTCTCTCGCACATTAATAGCAAAATTTGCTGGGCAACCATCCAACTGCAAAAACAATTTTTGCCTTGTTTCCAGAGGTACATCTTCCAACAGCAACGGTAATTGATTGGCCAAAAAGTCAAGAAATACATTGCCATTTAGGGGTTGATCGAAAAATCATGGCCCAATAATTCAGCCTCCCAGTATGCCACATCATACATTTAAACTCCAACGTCCTTGGCGCTGAACTTCACGCAACCAATGGGGATTTTCTGCAGATCAATAATACATATTGTGCAGATTGACTCTCTCGTCACTACTGAAGGTGGCTTCATCGGTCCAAAGAATTTGAAAGAAAAATTCTCTGTTTTCGCGTATCATGCCTAACATCCAATGGCAATAGTCTAACCTTCGATCACAATCTTTCTCTTTCAAGCCCTGATGCAAAACGACATGATATGGGTGCATTCTTAAAGTAATTAAAAAAGTTGAAATGAATAACTATATATTTGATGGCCATTAGAACTTACCTATGGTCCTCCAAAATATTTTGAACCGTTGTCCGTGATATGCCCAACTCAGTGGATAATGCTCTTGTGCTAACATGAGGATTTCCTTCAATATAGCCCAGTACACGGTTAATATTTCCTTGTGTTCTTCCAATTCATTGCCGTTGAAAAGGAGGCCGAAAACTACCATTGGCTCGTAAACTCGCCACTAATCGGGGAAAAACTTTTACATCGCAAGGCTGCCGATTTGGATATCGAGCCGCGTAAACTCTTTAGCTACTGCGGCGTTCTGAAGACATTCAAAATAAACCGCAAGCATACCAACAACTTCATTATTCGTAAAACGCATTTTGAAAGCACAAAATTGCCCAAAGTAACGCGAAAGTATTGACTACTATTGACAATTTGAGGATTATGTATGTTTTGTTTAGGTATCTGTTTGCATTGCCTGCTTCTATTAATTGTATTTTTCGTATATATCCATTGCCTCAGCAATGCACAGAGTAATGGTAAGCATTTCGAGCATTTACGGGGTAGTTAAAAACCTTCATCCTTTAAATCGGTCCTTTTCAGGGCCACAACTTACATAATAGAAACAATTCCAGAAAAATATAGTTAAAAAAATTTAAGGGATTTTCGTATAAAGTCTTCTTTGGCCGATATGTTAGGTTCGGAACAAGATTTCGAGATGCGGTTTTCGCGAGCTTTAGCTACTTGTTCATGAAAAAAAGTCATACCAATGCATTTAATTTTTTTGCGAAAATTAAAATCGGTTTAGCAGTTTCGAAGATACGGGGGGTTATTAAGTTAATGTAGTAGAATTCACAGAGACATCACTTTTTTAGATTCAAGATTGCAGTTACGCCCCCTAGCGACCATTTCAGAAACTTGAAAATATTTTCCAGGTTTTTGTATTGGCCGTTTTAGTAATAACTTTTTTTTACAAGCCTCTACGATGGATAGTTTCCCAGATACTGTGCCTCGTATTCTTAGTTGGCCTGTACATAATATTTGTGTATTCAAAAAATTACAAATTACAAACATTTATTTCAAGGAAATAAGAAACACATAAAATCAAATGGCCTGAAACTCATGCTAATCACACTTAAGTATGCTGTAATACCGATCACACCTGAAAAATTTTAAAATTTTGTTTCTGTGTAGATACATATATGCAAGAACGGCCTTTCACGAAAATACATTATTTTTTGTAAATATAAACAACAGAATCACAGTTTGGTAGATGTGGATAAATTCATTAAATTTAAATAATTTAACAAAATTTTAAATATTGTTTATGACCGTTTCTGGTATAACCATAAAAACAACTAATTATGCAAACACTGGAGCAATGTTTAATATCTAAGCTTTCAACTTTTAAAAAAAATAAATGATTTGTTCCTCAGGGCACGTCTTTAAGAAATCAATTTATTTCGAAGGTTCTATTTAGACTCTTAGAGATGTATGGTAAAACACAATGATAATGGTCGCTTCTGGCATAATAGAATTCGTAACATAGTGATTTATGCACACTAAATCGTTAATAGAATTAAATAAGAGCAGCGGGTCATGCATGTCCATGGTGCATTTTTTGTGCCATTTCCATAGAGGTAACAATCAGTTATTTTCGTGACGTTAAAACATTTTGCGTATTTTTTTTGTTTGCTTTCCTTTAATGTTATGCAATTTTTTTAGTACTCCGAACTTTTCAAGAAAATCTTACAACTTTTATATCCAGCATTAAAAAAATGGATTAAAATGCAGCATAAGTATTATTAAAAATAAGAAGGATGAAGATTACTTACGATGTAACCGTGTTTGTATCACAAAATGGTGATCTATGCACATTAGATCGTTGATCTATGCAAGTATAAAAAAATTTTAAAAAATTTCGAGTACCAACTGTATTAGAATTATTTCATTAAATTCCCCATTTCATTTACACAAGTCATTAAAATGAAGTTTCCATTTTACAACTGCTTAAAGTGTATGTAAAAATTTATTATATCATCAACAGACACAAGTCATATGCATCTTTAATTGCAGATTGTCACGGTATTCATAGAAAGTGATATATTGCAACTTGCACTATACGACTAAAAATATATTACGGATCTTTTATGTTCGATTAATAAAATTTATTAATGTTCAATGTTGAATATTAGTTGTTTATATTCAGTTAAGCTAACGGATGTGCTTATAATAAGCAAATTCCTACTTCTTTTTATATCGGTATTTTGTAAACTGCGTACTTAATTAAGTAATTAATTAACTTACGGCGGTAATACTAATAGATCAAGTTTTATGAAGGACAGAAAACTTGAATCGTATTAAATAATTTCAATTACATTAATAGGCCTTACATTACCTATTTTACTTAATTATACGGTACTTTGATAGCTTTGCTGAAAAAATTGTCATCAGGTGGAGATCCAGCATACATATACCTATACAGATAGTTTAAATACGTATGACCATTTCCCCTTTCCTTGACGTTGATGCCCGATATCCTTTAGCGATAATGGCCTCTATAATTATATGTAATTGTCACTTGACGCCAGGATGTTTAAAATTCATTATATATTCAAATTACTTTCTTCTGACGTCAGTATAATTAAGGGAATAAAAAACTTATTTAACCCGTTTAGATATATATGCATTTGCATTGAGTAACACTTTTCTAAGAGCAAAAAGGTCGAAGATTAGTTATAAGGCAATTTACTTGTTTATTACATGAAAAAGTTTAAATTTCATTGGTTCCAAACATGCATGATTGAAGGTCCTTGTGTAACGTCTTATTATTTATAGTCCGCATATATTTCATAATTCAAGAAGTAAGATTATATAATAACTACGAATTATTTAAGAATCATAAGCTAATTATACCTTTAATTTGTTTTCGTCATATACTTTATGAACAATTTAATTCCCATAGAAAAGCATAAATATCAATTTTGAGCTTGAGAAAATGACTACATATTGTTAATTTGAATGGTTAATTGTACTTATCTTTTCTAACATACTATGAATATGCAGTAGAGATGTTTCCAAATCTGTTCTCGTTCTATTACTACTATCTTCAAAAATACTTAAAATAGATGAACACATTTACTTTAATATATCCTGGCTGTTTTTTATTCAAATCAACATCGATATACCGAATAAGCTTACACTTATCACCGACATTACCATAGATTCAATGACTTATTCCCCACTCAGTTTTACGATTTTTATCATTTTGGCCAGTAGATGTGCATCCACTTCCAAAATAACAAAATGTTTGGTTGTCTAAATGCTTGCAATTTTTCTAAACATATTATTAGTATTAATGGTTTATAAATTTAACAAATTTCTATTAATTAATTAAAAATCAACTCATTTAAGTATCGGTATGGAAGATATCATTTTCCCGAGTACTCATAAGTAAATCAAAAATGTTTGGGAACAATACACGACCTTCCGACCTACAAAGTGGAAATTAAAAGAAGTGATATAATTTAGCAATAATTTTTTAGGTTAATTATGCAACCTTTTTTTTTAATCTTTTATAAATAAAATAGGTAATATTCTAACAACAATAACCTATTGTAGATGAACGTTTAAAACTTTATGTCAGATAGATGTTAACAGACATATAGATGCTAAGCTAAAATAATTTATCTGAGTACAGTTCATTTTCAATCTTATTTAAATAATTTTTAGATTTGTTCGGCTCTCTATTAACAAATTTTATTAGAAGAATAAACATTATAAAATATGTTTACACATTTTGCTATAAAGTTGAACGTTATTCAAATATTGAACAAATTTGAAAACTTACATTCCACCATAGAAATCTTTTGCCGCCAAATTACGCGTCGTATCAAAAAATTGCATAGAGTGTAATTAAACGTCATATCTAAACTCTATTTGCAAACATGTGCGAGCGCACTCACACGCGCGGGCACGCACGCACGAGCACGAGCGCGAGGTGAGCACGAATACGAGCACAAACACGCACACGAACACGCACAGGCACACGCACACGCACACGCACACGCGTGTGCGCACGCATGTATGTACGCATGCACGCACGCTCTTTCATATGCGACCCAAATTTGGAACAATGCATCAAAACAATCCGGTGGAACAGTTGTAGTCGTTTTAGATATCTCAAAGATATTTGACCAAGCTTGGCATAAGTGTTTACTTTCCAAACCCACCTCATTTGAGTTCAATGATACACACATTAACTAGGTCCCAAGTTTCCTTGATAAAAGACGAATACTTGTCGTAATTCATGGCTTCCTTTTCAAAAGAAGCTATCATTAACGCGGGCGCGCCACAGGGATCATTTATATCGCCTACACTTTTTCTGCTGTACATAAATAATCTTGTTTCTTCAACGACTAGCCCGATTCATTGCTTTGCTGGCGACAGCACTCTTCATTTTCACCTAACTCTATTCATAATTCACTATTGGACTCCATATTTGAAACTCTAAGTGTTGTGATAATCAAAGGTATGCTTAGAAAACAGTGAACCTTCACCACAATGTTTTACTTGAAAATTTTAACAGTTAGTTACAAATGGTGACTAGTTTCGACAAACATTGTTATCTCCAGACCTTAAACTATAGTAATTTTAAAATTACTTTAAAATTACTATAGTTTAAGGCCTGAAGATGATGATGTTTAACGAAACTAGTCACCATTTGTAACTAATCTTTAAAAATTTCAAGTAAAACGTTGTGGGGAAGGTTTAGTGTTCTCCAAATATACATCTAGTCTACTCATAATGGTAATCTACTTTCTATTTCAATTCAAGGCATTAGATCTGAAATGACAATTTCAATCAGCAAAGACATTCAACGTATCCTCGCATCAGGAAGTAATAATCTAGTTAAATTTAATGCTAATAAAACTCAGTGTTGCCTAGTATCCGCCAAAAATATCGATAATTTCCTATTGTAAGTATGAATGGCTCAGACCTTAAATGTTTAGACCCTATTACTATGTTGGTAATGACTGTATCTTCAAATCTATCATGGGTTGACCATCTTCTGTCAGCTACCAAAGAAGCTGCTCGTAAAATGGGCTTTTTATACAGATTTTAGCAGTACTTTACTTCCCGGTCACTCTTTCTACTGTATAAGGCCCAAATTGGACCTCATCTAGAATATAATTTTCACATCTCGGTTGGTTCTCCCCGATACGCTCTCGATTAGGCTTATAAAAGACACTCCCTTAAGCATGGAAGAATCGTTTCAATTCATTCTTTCTATTACCGGTGTTATAATGGCTACTGTGGAGCTAAATTACATTCTTTGATACCATCTCATTTCGCCCATTCTCATCATCAGTATACAGTACAAATCGCCACTTGTGGTACCAAACGGACGCAATCCACATTCTTCTGCACGGCTTTAAACTCTGGAATGGTCTCCCTAGTTCCGGTTTTCTCTCACTAATGACATAAAAAATTTAAGGTTGCCGTTCATAGAAATTTCTTGACAATTCAATATCCCTCAATCCGTCTTCGTAAGTATACCTGAGTGCTTTATCAAGGTAAGCCAAACTTAGCCTGTTCAGGTATAGAAAAAAAATTATGAAATATGAAATATGAAATATATTTTTCCTCGTCTTCGGGTGATGCTCTTTCAGGATTAGTCATCCTCATGAGCATATAGTAGCACATTCCTAAAGATCAAAGTTGTGTACGTTATTCTCGTTTCCAACCTTGGTTCAATAAGTCTTGTACAATGTCTTTGAAAAATAAATCTCATACTTAATGGAAATCTAGTAAAACGCTCGAGAGTCATGCAAAAGTATTACCTCTAAAGCTAAAAAGTTGTTAAAACAACGAAAATGCAATGAACTAGCTACCTCTCCTTTAGTCGGTCGTCTGAAAAATTCTGAAAAACATGTGCCTCTAGTTAACTCTTCTTCGTACGTTATGAAACACTATTGATCCCAATGAAGCGACTGGATCACACAGAATCCCCACTGTTGTCTTAAAGAAATTTCCCCTCAAACTAGAATCAGTATTTAATCTCTATACCTTCGTGGGAACTTTCTATCATTGAATTTAGCAACAGTTTAACCTATTCCCAAAAAAGGCGACAAGGCCGATCCTTCTAACTATCGACAAATTACCGTCACTTCCATTTTGTCTAAAGTAATGAAAAAGCCATAAATCAGCAACTACTTTCCTTTCTTGAATCTAACATACTCCTTAGTGACTATGAATATGGTTTTAGTCAGAGTCGTTCAGCAGATGATCTTCTTTCATATATGACCAAAGTTTGGAAAGATAGATTAGCACAATCCGGTGAAACAGTTGTCATAGCTTTCGATATCTCAAAAGCATTTGACTAAGTTTGGCATAAGTGCGTACTTGCCAAGCTGACCTCATTAAAAAACAAACACGCCTCATTGATGACAACCGCGTGAAGACGGAATGTCGAGGTGGTATGTGGAATATTACGAGGTAAGTATGTGAAGGAAATTCGATACTGTGTGTATCAGTAACTCAAAGGAACGAATCATGTGGAGGTGATGCGCTACGGT
Organism: Vesta saturnalis; assembly: GCA_036346205.1. Lineage (NCBI taxonomy): Eukaryota > Metazoa > Arthropoda > Insecta > Coleoptera > Lampyridae > Vesta > Vesta saturnalis. Next base: position 2,744,212 of record JARFJB010000145.1, on the reverse strand, counting down.
TAGGGATTGGAACAGAATATATTGTGCATATGTGAAAAGGTGTGTGATATTTACACGGTTAATGTTAATTAGGATGAAAGTGTGTAAATTGTACTGAACAGGGATGTGAAAGAACGGCTGTGGGTAAACAGAAAAAGATCGCTTGGTGAAATGAATCTGTAAAAAAACTCAGTATGTGGGAGAAAAGACGATACATTGGTTGCTGTAAAAAATGGAACTCCGGAAAAGCGGTTATACTGTCACATCTCGAAGGTTAAATTTGGATAGCTCAGATGATTTAGCGTAGCAAGAGGGATGTGCCTTTCAACCAAGGTCTTAAGGAAGGAAGGTACGAGAGAGTGGTGTGTCTGTTGGGGTTATTACATGGTAATAAGCGAGTACAAAAATAAGCAAATAAATTAATATATAATAATAAAAATAAAAAGGTTCTTATATTTGTTGATACATCTTCTGACACTACTAATAAAATATATATATATATATATATATATATATATATATATATATATATATATATATATATATATATATATATATATATATATATATATATATATATATATATATATATATTATTTATACAGGTATGGAAAAACATTATTGCGGGTCTTACTTATAAGCTAGAAGGAAACTCAATAAGCATTATATGAGTGTGAGAGAGATAACTTTACCGATGTTGCCACTTGTACATATTTGGATGTAGGCACAACTACTTAAGTCTCCTTCAATCTAGCTTCAACATTTCTAACGAATCCAAAGCAATTAAGATATGTTGAAAAGTCGTGTGTTCTTTGAAACTATTAAGTAAATACTTTACACTTAAACATTAAATGATAATACCTCAAACATCGAAGATTATTGTAATTGCAAATTTATGGCATGGTTCGATTATTACTCGTAAGAAGAACCAAGAAGAAGCTTACGAGAGCTACAAACAAGAACATTAACATTTACATTGATAGTATAACTTAAGTTTAAGGTTTCACTTTAGCATTATAATTCTTATTGAAAAACTAACTAATTTTAAAAATGAACAGGATACACCTTTTTCAAAACTCTACTTTGTAAGATTTTCGAAAAGACCTCCACCCTGCGCAAGGTAGTAACCCAATCTGTGATAAAATTCAGTTCGAGTGTTTTCTAACATTTCTTGGGTGATGCTACTCCCGAGAGTAACCAACAGCGACAGACGGGTTGTGGTTGCCATGTAAGTTAAAAAAACACTCGTCGGTAAACAAAATATTTTCAATAAATCTTTCGTTTTCATTAGCCCGATTCATCATATCTTCACAAAATTCCATACGCTTTTGATATGACCTTCTGGAAAAATTTCTTGTGTAGTTTACAACTTATAGCAACGGTATTTATTCCTTTTCAAGATATTGAGAACTGCTCTTGGTTAAACATTCATTTCTTCAGCGATTTTGTACTATTTCACGGGAAATTAGTTTCTGCTAAACTACACTCTGCAATTTTTTGGAGTTCACGCTCTTCGTTTAACTTACCACGAGGATGCTCACCATCATTACCATTAATGCTACTGCATTTTCTTCAATTATTTAAACATCCATATCTTTCAAATTTACAAACAGTACGCATAATCGTACTTTCTCATGGAATTGGCCTGTTTTCAAAGGAAAAAGCAAACCTGCCCATTATTTCTTGTGTAGTGCTTCCTAAATAATACCACTTAATAATCTGTATTTTTTCTTCAGTGGAATACATGAGTATTGTGTCGGACTTGCAAAAACACTGATTTTCAAATCTCGTTGACAGTAGCAATTAAATGGGTCATTGATACTAGCCTACTCAAAAGCACGTATGGCATCAGCGCTTTTAGTTTGTTGTGTATTCTATCCCACTTAGCACGTGAACTGGTTGTACTGTCTTTGTTTTACTTATTATAAGTCAGACCCGCGATAATATTTTTCCATACGTATATATATTATATATATATATATATATATATATATATATATATATATATATATATATATATATATGAAGAATCGATAACAAGGGAAAATAAAAAATCAAGATTAAAAGGAATCAAATGAAAAGGAAGTAGGTGGTAAGAGGCACGCTGGAATTCGGAAACTGTTTTTGGATCCATTCGTGGTCCAAACAATCTTCTATGGTTTCAAAATGTTAGGTTTTTGCCAATTTGGAAGAAATAATCCTCCATATCTTGTCTATGCGGCTGGGACACGCTGGTTTCCTCCATATTTTAATAGTATATCAATACATGGATAACTAGGGTATATTGTCGTCTTTAAGTTGACAATGGCAGGGAATGTTTAGGCTGATGGCTCCAATTTCTTCATAGTGCTTGAGTTTATGTGTAGTGGTGCGGCATTTTAAACGTAAGGATCGTTTTGGATGAGTAACAATTATATTGTGGCTACTTATAGGCGTTATGCGTAGATTACTTCCTGTTTCACAACATATTATGGGACAGTTTGCCGCGAACTGTTCAAATGCTCCTCCATTCAAGACTTGTTGAATGCATGTAAGGTCCAACATTTCTTCATTGTGGTAGTTACTTATGTAGCATAGTTCCTTACGGATGGGATCACACTTTGGTATAAATATTTTCCAAGTGGAATTTACTTCTAACAGGGCAATGTTGACTACAGGTACAACTGAGCAGGTATAGTTTCGCCAAGCATAAGCGGGAGTAAGTACATTCATCATATGTATTCCTTGTAGTTACTCCCTCAATAAGGGTAAATTCAGTACAACCAAAATGGTGTATTGTGACATGACACATTCTACTAAGGGCAATGTATACAACTGGGACGTTGAACCCAATGCTAAAACATAATTTTGTTTAGATTATTCATATACACCAGTTTCCTTTTAGTGTTCTACTTAGAAAAATCACCTATGCCAATGTAATGTAGGGCAAATAACCACAAATGGACTTTTTGCAAGATAACCTATTTCTACAAGTGCCAAGATACTTCATAGTTAAATGGTGAGGCAGGAAATTATTACGTCAATTAGCAATTCATACATATATATATATATATATATATATATATATATAAAGTAGAAAGGGTGTAGCGATTATTATTATTACGATTATTATTATTATATATTTATTTGCGTATTTTTGTACTCGTTTATTACCATGTAATAACCCCAACAGACACACCACTCTCTCGTACCTTCCTTCCTTAAGATCTTGGTTGAAAGTCACATCCCTCTTGCTACACTAAATCATCTGAGCTATCCAAATTTAACCCCCACGATGTGACAAATGGTGGAGATACCGTACTAATTTTGATATGATAACGAATTGTGAAAGCGCGTGCTTTTATTTTTTAATTTCCGTATATTAACGTAAATCAATCAAATTACTAGTTCATTATTTTTTCCTTTTGCACCAAGAAATGGTGAAAGCGCCGTGTTTTTATTTTTAATTTTTATTTTTATTTTATTACTATATTATTATTATGAAAAATGATAATTCTGCCATACTTTCTTTGTTAATAATTTTCATTCTTTTAAGTATATCCATAATTACACATTTACTTTTAAAATATGAAATATTAAAGTCTTGATTTGTAATTCTATATTCAATAGATTCACATTAGCATATGAATTGTAATTATTCTTATCTTTATCAAATGTAGTTAAAATTATTTACAGCAATCCTCTTAACATTACTTTTTATTGCAATAATTTCTTTAATTTATTCCCTTATTGTAATTAATAATTCCCGATTTGTAAAGTAATATTTAATATAATTTGTTTTAAATCGTTATAAAAATTAATTTTATTAATTATAAATTTGATGATTAAATTTCTATGTCTCGCTCCAGTAACCCAAATCACCCTTATAAAACGAGAAGTACAGCTTTTAAACCACAACAAACCACTATTTTACCAAATTTTATTGATAAAAACTAGAATACCGCCTTCTAACTCAGTACCTGATAGTGATTCGCAAATTCTTCAAACAATTGATTATTTCGAAACGTTAATTTCACCTAATAAATCTAACAGAGTGACAATACGAAGTGGCAAATTGAGACAGAAAGAAGCGAACGAGGCAGAAATGGTAAGTAAAGGAAAAAGACGGTGACAGAAGGTTAAAAACGCTGAACAATTTTGAGGGAAATAAGAAACTTTTTTGGAAGTCGGTAAGAAATGTAAAACGTGGTGCAAAGCACGGCGCAAATAAACTATTGGAAAGTATGAACGTAACGGTATGAAATAAGTACGGATTGAGCAAATACTGTGAACATTATTTTGCAAAGTTGTATAGAAGTGAGAATAATCTGACTAAAGAATTAAATAAGTAGAATGTGAATGAGATAAAGAATGAACAGAAGATGATATTGAGTTGAAAGGAGTAAAGAAGCCTGCACAAAAGGTTGAAGAACGGTAAAACTGCCAGTGTGAATGGAATTACTAGTGAATTTGAGTGGTAGAGGTTACCTTCAACTGATTCACTTCAATTCCCACACCACAAAGAAACAAAGGCTAATTACTTACATCTATTGACGTAGCCACTGGCTTAACCCAGGTTAAAATCAACTTTGATAGTGTCGACAATTCGGTTAACAGCTCTACAGAATAGTCGATCGTTAAATTTAAATACCAGGACGGCAATCTTTCCAAAACTTATACCAATATTACTTTATTGCAAAATTTGGCTGTCATCGTAACAAAATCTGGTGAATTTTCTATGTTGATATTGGCGTTACACTTTCATGTAAATGTTGCGTTCTCTTAATAACGCTGCCCCAATTTACTATTCTTAACCAAATACCCCCACATTCCTTTTTTTTTATAATTTTAAATTTGTTCACGTATTCTCCCTTAGCCTAGACAGTTGCTCAAAGGAAGATCTCGCCATAAACAGATTGTATGTGTCCGTAATTCTCACTTCAATAACTGTGCTTCTGAATTTGGTGGAAAACTGCCTCTCACATAGATGCTCACGCGACACAGGGGTGTTTATGTCACAGCTACCTTAAACCGGGAAGTGCGATACTTTCACAACCTTACTGTTCGATAGTTTAAAACCGAACATGATTTCGGAAGCTTAATAAAAAAAAAGGAGCCTGACCAATCTAAACTGCTTAATCTGCCTCAAACCGAGCCAAGGCGTACAACAACGAACTAATCAACTAGTGTTTTCCATCTTGATACATGATGTTCACTACTTTGAGCACGCTAAAATTATAACCTTTATAGTTATGCCATATTGAACCTTGCTGTTTTTCCCGTTGTGGGCGCCGTTCGTGTGGGCGACTCTATCGATGGAGAGACCTCCCCCCTGTGTGGGCAAACATTGAGAATCGTATCGTGTATTTAAGTTCTGTTTGTGTTTCTCAATTTCGATGGCCTCTCGGATGGTCTCTTTTGTCGCGTTTTTAATGCTGGCTATCATCCTGATATCTTAAAACGCTATGGTGTGTGATGTACTGCCTACGTGTTGCGCTAGAGATGATGTAAGTGTCTCCCTTTCCACAGCCTTTTCATTATCCCTCTATCCATCCTCCCAAATGTTCCTGAGTGCTTTAGCACGATAGGCTAAATTTAGCCTGTTCAGGTCCACAATCATAAAAAAAAAATCTTGTTTGTTATCCCTTTTACATATGATGGCTGCTATTCGTTTCTTGTCCTGTATGGGTCTCGGTTTTCCAGGACTTAACGTATTTCAGATGTTCCTCATTGTAAATCAATTTTGCAGTACTGCCGTTGTTAGCGATGCCATGTCCCCCTTTTTATGAATTGAGTCCGCGAGTCTCGTTCATCTCATCACCAGTGTTTTTACAACTCACTGCAGCTGCGCAGAATAATCGTAAGATTTGGTGTTTAGATATCTATTAGTGTAGGTGGCTTTATTGTACACTGTGTAACCAATGTGCACATCCTTCTTCTTCTTCATCAGCACGTCGAGGAATGGTAGCGTATATAGCGGTCTTATTACTACACTCGCGAAAACCTGAAATTAATCATATATATATATATATATATATATATATATATATATATATATATATATATATATATATATATAAACTGCTGGACAATTGAAGAGGACCATAGAAAAAAGCAAAAAAAAGATTTTTCTTGGCATAATACACTAGATTACACTCAGCTTTTTGCAATAATGTGTAACTGTAACACCTAAAACTTTGATGAAACATAACTCAAAAACAACAATACTTAGAAATAAAGAAGTTGAATTTACTCTTAATTTCGAACCAATTAATTTTTCAGTTTGCAACAGAAACGAAACTTAAAAGTTATTCTTATTTAATAACGTGTAGGCCCTCCACGTGCACGACAAAACTGCTAAACATCTCCTTGGCATGCTTAATATTAAACTGCTGATGAAGTTGTGTGGTATCTGCTCCCACTCCTCTAATAATGCATTTGCAAGTTCATTTAGTGTATTTGGAGCATTTGGGCGGTTGGATAATTTCCGTTGGAACTTGTCCCACAGATGTTCTCAGGGACTGCAATCCGGCGAACAGGTAAGCCAATACTTTCTCTCAATTTGATGACCTTGCAAGATGGTTTTCACACATGCTACGCGATGAGGACGAACATTGTCGTCCATGTAAATAAAATCTCGGCCAAAATTTTGGGCAAATGGAATTAGAATAGGTGGAATACATCGATTTCTATAAACGGAAGCATTCATTGTTTCTCCAATCAAAACAAACAGCTCGGTGCGCCCATTCAAAATGATACCACCCCAAACAGTTACGCTACCACCTCCAAAAACTAGCTGAGGAGCCATATTGTTCGTTGTAGCGCTCGTTTGGTCTAGGACACACTAAAATACGTCCGTCAGAATGGTGAAAACTATATCTGGACTCATCGGTAAACATGCACCTACTCCAGTGGCGTGCATCCCAATTCCGATGAATTGCTGCCCACCTTCTACGAGCAGCACGTTGCTACCTATTCACCATTGGACAAATAGCGCGTTTTCTGGCTCTTATATTGTGCTTCTAACCTTCTAACTGTTTTTGACAAAATAATGGTACCCGATGATGCCATTAACGCGTTATTAATTTGAGTTGAAGTATGGGTTGCATATCTCCGGGCGGTTAATCGTAGATATTGGTTCTCAGCTAGTGTTGTTTTCCTTTGGCGGCCTCCTCCTTGCTAAAACCAATAATGCCAGTATCGTTGTACCTTTTTACCTTTTTAGTGCCCTGCTTATTATAACACTATGGGACACATTAAACAATCTACCAATTTGTCGTGGCGAATCACCGTTTGCAACCATACGCAATGGAGGATTTAAATTGTTTTCGTTTAATCTGTTACTCTGCATTTTAAAAGTTTTTTTTGTATCACAAGCACAGTAATAGAAACTAAAAACTTAGAATATACCAATCTGTACCAAGCTTAAAAGAACCAAAACTAATGGTGCAGCATTGTACGTTTTATTGAAACAAATAAATTGGCTTTTTTTATTATAAGTTATAAGGTAAATATCTAATTAAAAATTATTATTAATTTTATTAAATACATAAATAAACAGTTTACCTCGTGTAGGACTTGAATCTACGTTAGTTCAAGTCCTGCTCGAGGTAAACTTTTTATTTATGTATTTAATAAAATTAATAATAATTTTTAATTAAATCAATTGGCGCTTCTTTGAGCCTAGCAACCAAAAACAATTGCAAAACGCAATCAGTTTTGAAGGCAGCTACACTGACGTTACCATATAAAAAGCTAAACTAACACTAAATATACATCGAGTAACAAAAAAAGTTTTTTTTCTTGAATAGTCCAGTTCAATTGTTCAGCAGAAAATTGTTATGCGATTGTCCGTTATGGTGTCCTGGTAAAAAAAATGGTCCTATCAAATAGTCAGCTGTAATACTGATCCAGAGGTTGAGAGGATTTTTTTCCTGAAAATTTGTCTGTAATAGCATGTGGCTTTTCGTGGGCCCAGTTATGAGTATTGTGGAAATTAATTATTGCATTTCTAGAAAAAATGCGCTTCGTCCGTAAATATAATGATGGAATCAAAGTGAGTATTTTCTGCAAGTCTTTGAAGCTACCATACACACAATTGCCTACGCGGTTCAAAATCTCTTAGAAGAAGTATCTGAACTCCTTGTGGGTGGTAAGGATACAACAAAGAATCTCATAAAATTTCCCATGCTATTTTATAGCAAATATTTGTTTCCCTACCAATTTTTCGCGTACTAGCTGCTGCATTATCTTCGACTACATGTAACAGCCTCCTCAACTGCCGGAGTTCGAATTGAACGAGGTATTTTCCCGGTGGAATAGTGTTTGCCAGATTCAGTCAGACGACGATGAATGTTCATGAATACTTTTCTGACTGGAAGGACACGATCAGGATACCTTTAAACACTATGTTCATAACAACAAAACAACAATTCCTAGCAACGAGCAAAGTTAACTTGATTCTATTTTAACTACTTTTCGACATGCAATGAACTGGCTCTTTTTGTAGAAAACACAGTAAGACACGAACAAATAACAAGAGATAAAAAATTTGTATTTTTAGCCGCTTAATCCGACAAAAATATAAAATTTTTAAAGTCAGTGGCGCACATTTTTGTCAATACTATTTGTGAGACTGCACACCGGGACGCCACTGGAACTTACAATTACCATCTAGTTAGTGATTACTTAGTGTCTTATGACAATAAACAACACTACCAAATTTCAACAAAATCGGCAAAATCATCTTTCAGATATTAATACAGAAAACCGATGTTTTTTTAAAACTTGACACCCTGTATCATGAAAAGCAGACTTTTTAGGACACATGTTTATATGCAATTTTATACTTGCATTTGGAAGTTTAGCAAGAAAACGCTCCTACCCGTCGATTTTTATTTTTAATTTAGAATTTTTTTACGTAAAAGTGAAATGTACAGGGCATGTCAAGAAAAAGATATGACGTCATCGACATTTTGTAAATGTCAACCCTCATTTTTTATTGCTGAATTAGAAAGGGTATCTCTTTACGTAGGACACGGTACATATGGATGGTGTTAATCCAGGGTGTTCCAAACTTTCGTCCGCGGGCGATACCTCCCTTATTTGATGAAATAGGAGAACAAAATTTAGAAGTGTAGGAGAAAAAACTGAGGCGCATATTTTAAAATTATTTTAGGTTATACGGGGTGTTTCATTTATACAGGGTGAACCAAGCATAGATTTTTTAAATAGTACACCCTGTATGTTATTTCAAATTTGGATTCAGCTCATTTCGGTTGTTCTTTTAATACAAGGTTTAATTATGTTATACATGGTAGTTTTGAAGATGTGGTCATTTTGAAGAAAAAATTGTACCTAAATGGATACCATGCATCATTTCTAATAAGAAATATTCAAATTATTTTTTTAATAACATTTATTTTGAAACGCAGACAATTTTTTGGGTTTAGGCCTAACTTAGTTGTAAAATGATTGCACTAATTAAAATTAAATGTTCGAATTGAGCACCGTTAACAATCTGACAATAGAAAAGGCGATTAACAAACGATATTTGAACGTTGTCGGTGAGATCTGTGGTAATGTTTCTAATTTCTTGGCGAATTCGGGCTTTTAAATCTTCTAAATTGGTCGGTCCCGTCGCGTATACTTTACTCTTTAAGTATGCTCACAACAAGTAATCTAGAGGATTTAAATCTGGCGACACTTAATTGTCCTTTTTCCACCTATCCAGAGATTGGGAAAAACTTTATCCAAATAAGCGCGAAAAGGTAAATCGTAGTGTTGCGGCACTCCATCTTGTTGAAAAAGAAGTGACGGTGGTCATATAGGGCTCTTATAAATCCGGATACAACGATATTAGTGCGGGGATGAGATCATTTTGAAGAAAGCCTAAATATCTCGCACCAGTGAGAGTATCTCGAAAAAGTAAGGAACTATAACTGTTCCGTCAACCATGTCGCACCAAACGTTCAATTTTTGAGGGTTTTGGGTATGATAATCTGTGAACCAATGAGGATTTTCGGTTCCCCAATAACGACAATTTTATCTGTTCACATGGCCGGCGACAAAGCAAATGTTGCTTCGTCGGAAAAAAAATATTCTTTTTGCAAAATTGGCGTTACCATAACATAATTGTTGCATTTGTTCACAAAATTCTTTTCACCTATCAAAATCGTCTTCCGACAGGTAGTGAAGTAAGCATCTTGTAGGGATGGAACTTCTCTCTTTCAAACATTTTATGCACTGTAGATCACGCCATACTAATATTATTAGCCCTGTCCGTAATGGTGGTATTAGAATTATCTTGCACTGCTAACACAATGTTCAACTGATCTTCACTTATCGACTTTCGGCCAGATTTTCTCATATCCCGAACATGTCCCAAATTCCCTCAACTCTGCTTACCATGCTTTTACTAATGGCGAGCAGCATTAAATAACGCAACAACTTCTGATTGAGTGCGCGACCTAGCTCCGAAACCAAGCATGTACAGGATTTCAATTCTTTCACGTTTCCTTAATTTCCTCATATTTAAAAAATAGCCGTAAAGTAGTTACTAGATAAACTCACGACAACAATGCTGTCGCCAATCAAAAAACTAAAGACAAGTTGCTAACTTGCAAATAATTAAAATAATTTTAACAAAATGTACAACTTATCGTTTTCTTACATTGAGAATGAAATTTTCTCATTTTTAATGTTTACGATAATTTTTATTCAATATTTCCTTACGTAATTATCTTCCACATTTACCTTGTCGGACGTACCCTTTCTAATTCTGCAATAAAAAATGGGGGTTGATGTTTAAAAAAATGTCGATGACCTTATTATATCTTTTTCTTGACACACCCTGTATATTTCACTTTTACGTAAAAAAATTATAAATTGACGGGTCCGAGCGTTTTCCTCCGAAACTCGTCAAAAATGTTTATTATTGAAATTTCTGAAAAACGCTATTGGCGGTTCGTTTCTGCATGTCTGACAACCAAAAAATCCATTGTGACATTTGTCACGTGACCATAGATTTGTCGGGAATTTTGAAAAATGTTAACTGTGATGCCGATAAATGGATCAAATTGACATGATATCAATACCAATTTTCAACCAAATCAGAAAAAAAAAATACAATATACCATTTATTCCCCTCTGCTTTTATTACGAAACATCATAAAATCTTGTTCTACCTGGAAATTATTTTAATAACACAAATTACATAATTTTAGGTATCTTAAACTAGGAGGTGCACTTTAAAGAGCAGTAATTTTCATCCTTATTAGCCGAAATATTTGATTTTTCCAAAGCCAACCTATTAAATTCAGAAATACCGCTAATTTCAAATGCACTAATCAATATTAAATTTAATAAGGATAAATAATGTGTTGTTAAGTTTTAAATACAAATATTAGTTCAAAATTATTATTAATCATATTTAGAACTGACATCCGTTCTACATACATAAAGACAAAGTTTACATCGATTGGGGCTTGAACCTTGGTGGCGCAGTTGGTAGCGCGGTACTCTAGCAAAGTACAGGTCGTAGGTTCAAATCCTACTCGAGGTAAACTTTTTATTTATGTATTTAATAAAATTAAAAATAAAATTAATAATAATTTTTAATTACATATTTACCTTTGAACTTATTCGTTCATAACAAAAAACTTATAATAAATATTAGTTCGTTTACATTTTATTTACCGGTTGAAAATATTAGATCAGCTCATGAGCTTTAATATACAGGGTATGAACACAACCAGCGACGAGGCTAAATCGTATTGTTTAAATTTTCCTCTCACAAATTGTCTATTTTACAAATATTTGATTAATTTTGACCTTTAAATTATGTAATTTATATTATTAAAACTATTTCCAGGTAAAACAAGATTTTATGATGTTTCGTAATACAAGCAGAGGGGAATAAATGGTATTTTTTATTTTTTTCTGATTTTGTCGAAAATTGACATATGGGGTCTTTGTTGCATTCTAAATACATTTTCTTAATACAATTTTTCGATATCTTGTCAATTTGACGCATTTTTCGGCATCACAGTTAACATTTTTCAAAATTTCCGCCAAATCTATGGTCACGTGACAAATGTCACAATGGATTTTTTGGTTGTCAGACATGCAGAATCGAACCGCCAATAGAGTTTTTCAGAAATTTCAATAATAAAAATTTTTCCCATATGTGTCCAACTTTATGGCGGTCCCTGTATATATATATATATATATATATATATATATATATATATATATATATATATACTCAATGTGTACCAAAGTTATGGAACCGGCCTTGTTATTTCATAACAAAAGTTAAATCGATAAAGTTTAATATGAACGCTGTTTACAAAGCCTTCTATTATTTCCATAGTTTTGTTATTTTTTTAACTGACAAGGTCGGGAGTTGCACAGCCAACATGATTTTTTTTAAATAGGGAGGGGTCAAATCGGATACCGTTTGAAAGGTATTTTCATGCAGAATTCAGCGGAATGCCACTTGCCATAGTTATCTCCAAAGATAACTTCGCTATTGTAAATTAAAGATTGGGAGTAGGTATTAACTGGATAACTGTGGATTTAGTGAGCGCTAAAAACAATGGTTAGTTCGTGCTTATTTGAAGAACGTTTTTCCGGAAAGGTAGACTGGACGTCGGGGACGTATTGAATAGCCACGGCGATCATCTGACTTCGCTAAACCAAATAACTTGAATGAACTAGTACAACGAATTCGAGAAGAAACAGCAAATATTCCTCGCGAGTTCATTTTGATTTCTAATCGGCGGTATTTGTGTGCTGACTTTCTTAGTCGATGTCCTGGTTATTGGTCGTTATGCTGATACTTTCACTTTCACCTCTGCTTCCTCCTTTTCTTCTCCTTTCTTTAACTGATTCCTCCTTCCTCTTTTGTTCGTGACTGCATGTTTCCTAAGAATAGGCTTCCAGGTCAACCGCAATCTATGAGTGTCTTCTCGTGAATTCAAATTTGTGGTCGTTTTTCAATCTCGATAGTTTCTCTGATAATTCTGTGTGATAGGTACTGTATGTTTGCTATTATCCTTGTGTTGTCGGAAACTATCGTGTGTGAGGATATCTTGCTAAATAGGGCATTTTATTGAGAAACTTTCAATTATCGGCCATTTACCACTAATCGGTAGAGCCTGTCTAGTACATATTTAGTTTTACGTGATGCACCAACTTTAATCTGGAATAAAATTTTCTGAGAAATGGATATTAACAAAGCTTTGCTTATCGATCAAAATCTTTGGACCACGCTATATACATATATATATATATATATATATATATATATATATATATATATATATATATATATATATATATTTATTTTTGTATAAAAATAATGGGAGCTGGCACGAATCATTATAGGTCTATCTTTTTCCATTCCATAGTTATTCAGATTTTTATTAGGAAAATAGCTCACATTCGAGAAATCACTGTGAAGGAAGTGTGTATTTCCAAAAAAAACTCGCCACTAAAGGTTTCACAATAACTGCTAGTTTCAGATAGTACATAACTTTTTTTTCTAATATGCATACAATATACAGGATGAGCTAAAAGACAAAAAGTTTAATTACTTAAATTTTTCAAATGGAACATTCTATTTATTTTTTCACAATTCGATGACATTTTCGATAAGGTTTCCATTGATTGAGGTTTGTCTAGCGAATTCTGGATGTTTCTAAAGGTTTTAACAATAAACGTCTGAATTAAGGCCGGGTTCAGAGTACCATGGTTTATTTTTTATTCAGTAAGTCAAAATTTTGAAAATTGGACACTTTATGAGATTAATGGGTAAAATACAGCAAATTTGTATAACAGATGTTCGAACAGACTACCATTCTAATAGATACACGTCCTCAATCGCCCTTCAAATGACAGGTTGACCTTATCGAGTAGTTCGACTTGAATTGTTCCAAATGCTTCGCGAACACGGCTTTCACGTTTATTGGTGTTGCTGCTTTTACTGCATAAACTTTCCATCTGATATATCTCCAAAGGAAAAAGTCTATTGGTGTCAAGTCGGGCCAACGAGGTGGCCAAGCAATGATGCTTCCGCAATCTATCCATCCATTAAGAAAAGTTCTATCCAGATATTGGAGAACCACTCTCCGATAGAGCACCGGAGCACCGTCTTGCTGCAGCCATATGTCTCTTCTTGTGGCGTTGATGTTGTAGAAATCTTAAATAAGAACATCATCGAAGAAATATAGGCCGATCACTTTTATACCGATCATTCCTCTCCAAACGTTCAGCAACCATCGGTTTTGATAATCATTTGTTCTCAACCAGTGTGGATTGTGAATAGAAGAATAATGCATATTATGCCTATTTACACTGCCGTAACTTTTAAAAATAGCTTCGTCTGTGAACAATATTTTCTTCAAATTGTCTCGATTCTTATCAATCCTGCCACACATGATTTCAGAAAAATGTACTCTATTCTGAAAATCATTTCCGTGCAATTCCTGGTGTTGATACGGGTGAAACTTGTTCTTCAATATGGTCCTGTTCACACCGCTTTGAGAGATGTCAATTTTCAAAGTAATATTACGTCCAATGTAAGCAGAACATTTAATTCGATGTCTTCGTTAATTCTTCTTCCGCGATTTTCTTTTCCTTCCTGATTCTTCAAACCGGTCTTTTAGTTTTTGAAAGGAGACAACTTGTCGTGTTCTTACATCCGGATACTTTTGATGATAAATTCTATTGGCAAGTAGAACATTTACTTCAGCTTCGCCAATACAGTACACCACATGAACTAGTTCTTGATATTCATAGTTCATTTTCAACTTCGCACTTGGAAAAGTATAAGTGCAACAATTTTGACCGCACGCCAGCTTGGTTTCACAAAAATTACTGTCACGTAATTTGTGGCTACATGGATCAGATGCACTCAAGTAGGCGAGTTATCTACCTAAACTTAAATTTCGTCGTTGGTTCTGCAATATCTCCTATTTGCATACTTTGTCAACTTTAAGGTTTTGGTTTGAAAGTGTGTTTTAATTTGCCTTGACGTAATATCTCCTATGTGTTACTTATGCATAAAGCAGGCATTAGGATTCTGAATAACAACCCAAAATGTCTTCCATGTGTGAATTTCTGTGCATGAGAGTAATTTCAATGTAAGTATCCGCCATTGTGATGCTTGTGTAGTAAACTTATAAATTAAAAATTATTATTAATTTTATTAAATACATAAATAAAAAGTTTACCTTGAGTAGGATTTGAACCAACGAACTGTACTTTGCTAGAGTACCGCGCTAACCAACTGCGCTATCGAGATTCAAGCCCCAATCGATGTAAATTTTATCTTCATGTTTGTAGAACTTATGTAAATTCGAAATATAATGAGATTTTTTTTTTATGATTGTGGACCTGAACAGGCTAGATTTGGCCTATTGTGCTAAAGCACTCAGGAACACTTAGGACGATGGATAGAGGGATAATGAATTGTCAATAGATGCCTATGAACAGCTACCTTAAATTTTCTCATACCATAAGTGAGAGGAAAGCAGGAACTAGGGAGATCATTCCAGAGTTTAGAAGCCGTGTAGAAAAATGTGGATTGCGCCCGTTTGGTACGACAAGTGGAGATTTGTACTGCATACTGATGATGTGAATGAGCGAACCGAGTGTTTCTCGCAAAGATAGCCCGAGATGGTATCAAAGAATATAATTCAGCAGCACAACAGCCGTTGTAATAACGATAATACAAAGAAAGAACTGAAACCATCCATCTATGCTCAAGGGACTGTATGTGAGAAGTTAAGGACGGGTCATTTATAAGCCTAATCGCTCTCTTTTGAATACCATCAACGATATCGAGAGCGTATTGGGGAGCACTAACCCAGAGGTGAGAATTATATTCCAGATGAAGCCGGATTTGGACCTTATACAGTAGAAGGAGTTGCCGAGACGTAAAGTACTGCTTAGATCTGTACAAAAAAAAACTATTTTACGAGCAGCTGTTTTGGTAGCTGACAGAAGATGGTCAACCCATGAGAGATTTGTAGATACAGTCATACCCAACAGAGTATTAGAGTCTGAAAGCTTAAGAACTGAGCCATTCATACTTACAACAGGAAATGATCGATCTTTTTTGGCGGATACAAGGCAACACTGAGTTTTGTTAGCATTAAATTTAACTAGATTATTGCTTTCCCATTCGCGAACACGTCGAATGACTTTGTTGATTGAATTTGCCATTTCAGCTTTAATTCCATGATTTCACATAGAAGGTGGATTATCACTATAAGTAGATTGAGATGAACTACAGTGAAGATTGCTATCGTCAACAAAGCAATGGATGGGGTTAGTTGTTGAAGAAATAAGGTCATTTATGTACAGCAGAAAAAGTGTAGGCGCTATAACGGATTCCTGTGGTACGCTCGCGTTAATGCTAACTTCTTTTGAAAAAAAGCCATCAACTACGACACGTATTCGTCTTTTATCAAGGAAACTAGAAACCCAGTTGATGAGCGTATCATTCAACCCAAACGAGGTGAGTTTGGCAAGTAAACACTTTTGCCAAACTAGGTCAAATGCCTTTGAGATATCTAAAGCGACTACAATTGTTTCACCGGACTGCTTTACTGTATTGTTCTAAACTTGGGTCACATATGAAAGAAGATCGCCTGTTGAACGACTTTGCCTAAACCCATATTGGTGGTCACTAAGGAGTTTGTTGGTTTCAAGGAACGTGAGCAGTTGCTGATTGATGGCTTTTTACATAATTTTAGGCAAATTGGAAGTGATGCCAATTGGTCGGTAGTTTGAGGGATCGGTCTTATCGCCTTTTGCTAACTTCCATGACGAAGGGTATTCCCCAGAAGACATAGAGATCGTATAGACCTTAGATAGGACTTGTACTGGTTCGGGGAAACATTTCTTTAAGACAATAGCTGGGATACCGTCTGGGCCAGTCGCCTTATTGAGATCAAGCCTACTGATGATCGGTTCAAGAGCTTGTACCGAAAATGAATTGGTTTCATAGCGTAAGAAGAAGAGTTGACTAGGGGGACATCTTTTCCAGAATCGTTGAGACACGAGTTTGAAGCAAACAAATCCACAAAAACATTGGCTTTGTCTACAGAATCAGCAACTACCGATCCGTCAATAGATGTCGTCGGTCGGGGGAATGAAAATGTTCCAAAGTTTTTACTAATGGCTTTAGCTAAAGACCAAAATTTACGACTGCCTAAAGGAGATATAGCTAGTTCATTGTATTTTCGTTATTCGAACAACTTTTTAGTTTTAGTGATGACACTTTTGCAGATATTTCTAGCACCAACGTATTCTACATGACTGTCGACCGATTTATTTGATTTCCATTTAATGTAATATTTATTTTTTAAAGATATTGCATCAGCACAAGCCTTATTGAACCAGGGTTGGGAACGTGAATTACCTATACGGTACTGTTTTTTGGGAATGTATAACTACATTCCCATAAGGATGACTTCAGATACTGGAAGAGCGATGTCCGGAGAAGAGGACGACTTAAAACAATATTTACGTCATGGAAAGGTTGCAAAGAAATCCCGTAAATTACTCCATCGAGCTGACTTAAAACACCACAAGGTTCTATCGGTTTTGCAAACAACAGTGGAATTAGGTACAGTAGAAATGATTTCTATTAGACAATGGCCGGAAAGACCTAAAGGTGAAAGAACGGAAGTTTTATAAGCAAGAGGGTTTGATGTAAGAAAGAGATCTAGTAGATGTGGAGTATGGTGAGGATTATCAGGGATTCCCGTGGGTTCAGAAATCATTTGAGTGAGATCACATGAAATAGCAAATGTTTCTGCACTAGGACCAGCAGGATTTGTAGTAGATGAAAACTGAAGCCAATTAGAGTTATGCACATTGAAATCGCCTACAACTGAGATAACGCAAGATGGAAACTGAGACAGGAGGTAGTCAACTTTCATACTAAGGTAATCGAAGAAGTCTTGAAAGTTACTGTCATTAGGAGACCTATAAATGCAACAGTAGGATTTCACAAAATTAGGACCAGAATGTTTAAACCAAATTACGTCGAAATTCTTATTTTCTAAGGAAGAAATTCTCTTGCAAGCAATTCTGTCCTTGATGTAGGCACATACGCCTCCTTTATATCGAAAGTTAGAGTGAAGGTGGTATTGAGGATATTGCAAGTCGGGTGACTCGGAGCTTTCAGAGGAGACAAAATATCAGGTTGTAATTGTTCAAGATGTTGGTGAATAGCATTAAGATTAGACCTGATACCGCGGATGTTGCAGTAGTGAACCAGAAAATTGATACTTACGATGACCGTAGTCGCTTGGGCCCTGTTCTCCCGGACATCCGAATGGGGCAGGATTTTACGTCCGGAATTTATTACCCTAAAAACCACAGCCATCTTATTTTTTAATTTGGGACTTTTAATCCGATAGGAAGACAGTGAGAGCGAGAAGGAAGAATAAGGGTGAGAATAGATTAAGGATGAAAGAAAAGGTAACCGGCAGCCCTTACGAAGCTCAGAAAATCGGAGACCCAATATTAAGGAGCCCATGGTAAGGGTGGTGGTACCTCCCCGAATGGATTGCAGTATACATGCCTACCACCAAATTTACATCGATTGGGGCTTGAATCTCGATAGCGCAGTTGGTTAGCGCGGTACTCTAGCAAAGTAGAGGTAGTAGGTTCAAATACTACTCGAGGTAAACTTTTTATTTATATATTTAATAAAATTAATAATAATTTTTAATTACATGTTTACCTTTGAACTTATTCGTTCGTTCATAACAAAACTTAAACATAAATTAGACTTATACATGTTTGTATTTTTATGGTGTTAGTTATAACAAGTTTTAGTTGGTTAGAATGAATATAGGTAAGTGTATTCATAGACATTTTACCTAATTGTTTCTTAATTTTACACCAAACAATCCACCACGTGTTAGCACCAGTTTTTAAAATGTTTCATTTTTTAGCTAGTAACTTAATATTTTTTATTAAATTAAATTTAGAATAACATAATTCTAAATTTCATATTTCTTTACATCTTTGTTCCTGACGTTTATGAATCATGATCTTCCTTTCTTTACAACTTGTTAGATTAATAAATTGTACCTATGTTCCTACCTACTAGTAATTTTGCTACCTACAACTGTATTTTTGAACTACAAAGTTTAGAGATGTCAGTTCAACTCCGCGCCATCCATATGGGCCACTCGTGCGTTGCACGAGGACGCCGTGGGTGCAAACTGCAAAGGTATCTCTTAATTTATAAATATTCAACAACAAAAAAAAAATTGTGTTCCCGTCATTTGAATACGAAAATAGTAGTAATTATTTATTGTTCTACAATAATTACTGGTTTCTGCGCGCAATTTCAGAGAGTTTCATTTTGTTAAAAAAATAATAATAAACATAGATAAATCATTCTTTATTCATAATACAGGCTTAATCATTAGTCGTATTGCGTTTCAACTTGTATTTTAACGAGTATATAATTATTCGTGTTGTAACTTGTATTCTGTGACTTGTATTTCAACTTCCTACATAAAAAGGGTTCACTTGATAGATTTGTTTTATATTTATTATATTATCATACCGTTTGATAAATAGTTAAGATGAAATAATTTTAATATTTATTTACCTAGTAAATTTTGTGTTCGTTTAATGGTGTACTACTTTATTTACTTTATTTGATTAATTACTTAAAAGCTTCTGTCTAAGGTAGGTTAAATAGGTTTTGTAATCTATTTGGTGGAAAAGTAACTGTTTATAAATATTTTTTTTTCAAATTTAAGCAATAAATATTTTTAATCGTTACCATCTTGTTTTAAAGAAACTACTTTAAAGCTTTGTCGCAACAGGAATATTTAAAAATCTAAACTATTTTCTTTTTTTATTAATTTTCACGATTGAATTAAATATGAAGCGAATTAATTTGGATTTATATATGGATGTCTAAAGAGGAAAAAATAAAAAAGAAACTTTCCGGATATGAGACCTTATTAAGCAAACGAAAACGAGAAGAAAACTAATGCAAAAATAACGTTTTTTTCAAAAACCAACCATTTCTCAAAAAAACAAAGACCTTCTGTCTACGTTAACGGCGGAATTCGAAACTGAACCAAGTAGCAGCCAAATGGAGTTTCAAGAATTAATTCTCGTTCAAGTAATGTGTTCTACCTACCAGCCACTCGAACAAACGTCCTTTAATATTCCCCTTTGTACAGAATGATCTCGGCTTACTCTACAATCGAAGCTATTCTGGATATTTTTAACTACACTATTAAGTATATCAAACCGGCTCTAGTAACTCGTAATCTACCAATTCAGAATATACCTTAAACCAATCTTTTTTGAATGTAGGTAGGCATTTAATCTTAGACTCTACGTAGTAAATAATAATTTCTGTTTATTGTAAACTTGATACCGCTTGTTCTCCTCCTAAGTAATTGGGTGCAGTATGCCTGTTATTCTAACAATAATAATAACAATAATAATAATAATAATATGAAAAAAATTATGGAATCTTTTTGAAATGTTTCGAAATGATCGCAAAATTCGATCGTATTATGTCCGAACACGTCAACCGGTTTCAAATGAAAGCTTACAAAAATATGCCTCATCATCTTGGAGACAAAATCCAAAACGAAGTTATAACTTTATTAGGAAGTAACGTTAGATCTAAAATTTAAACACGGCGAAAAAAGCTAAATATTTTTCTGTCATCCTCGACTGTACACCCGATGTCAGCCACCAAGAACAGATTTAAGTATGTATCAGATTCGTCAATTTCAACGCGCAAAGTCAAATATATTATTTGTAATTTTTTTTTCTATAGTTCAAGACCTTTATAACTTTTTCTCTGCTTCAACCCATCGATGGGCGATTTTGAGAAAACATCAGATACCATCTGATACCAGATGATCGAGCCGAATTGATGCTATAATACATTTAAGGTATTAACTAGGCAAAATATACGATGCTCTTTTTGAAATTACTTCTGCACACAATTTTAGTAATGCTGTAAAAAGTGTAGCTATGACAGTTAAACAAATTTGAATTTGTATACACCATGATTTTATGGTTTAATATATTAAGCAAAGTTAATATAGTGTCCAAAATTTTACAAACTAAAAATTTTAATATCGTGCAAGCGTGTGCTAGTTTAAGTAATTCAATTGATTTTTTAAAAAACTGTCGTCCAGATAACAGTTTTAATGATTTATTAGAAGAATCTAGGAAAGTCGCGATTGAATTAGATATCGATCCAAAATTTAAAGATGGAAGCGTTTTACGACCTCGAAAAGTTACAAAAAAATTTAGTTACGAAGGTGACGATGAACCAATACAAAATGAATTAAAATTTAAAGTACAATGTTTTTTAATTTGATAGATATTACTACAACATCTTATAAGGATAGATTCGAACTGTAATCTGCCCATGCGGCAATTTTCAAATTTTTATGGAATATTTCGGAATCACTCTGAATCAGAACAGCTACAAACAGTACAAAACTTGAGGGTATATTATGTGATAAAAATCAAAACGAATTGATATAAATGGGATAGAACTTACGCAAAAATTGCAGTTTTTACACAATTTTGAGAAAAGTGTCACCAATTACCCCCAATTACTATCCTAAATTTCATTGTAACCAATAATTTATATTATTCTTACCCAAACATTTTTGTGGCATTACGAATTTATTGACAATGCCAGTTTCCATGGACACAGCGGTAAGATCGTTTTCCAAATTAAAAATCATTAAAAACTATTTACGTTCTACTATGGTACAAGAACGATTGGAAAATCTTGCCATCACTTGAATCGAGTCTACTCTAATTCAAGAGTTAGACATTGAAATGTTAATACAACAATTTTCAAAAAACAAAGCGCGTAACGTCCCGTCCTGTCAATGTTCCAATGATTTTATTTAAAATTGTTGTATTTATGAATAAAACTTCTTAAATTTAAAATTACTTTATAATGTTATTTTAATAGTTATTTACAGTTGAGTGCGTTAATAGTGGATTTTACAGCGCGATAGCTTCTTTTGCGAAACGAGCCCGCAGGGCGAGTTTCTCATTAGCGGGAGCACTGTATCCTTAACGCACGAGACTTATATTCATTTTTTTTTTACCGACAACAAATGCCAAAATGCCACTCGGCTAATTCCAGGTCTTTTTCCACATGTTGAAAATTGTACTATTAATGTAAAAAAAGTTTTTGTTATGAACGAATAAGTTCAAAGGTAAATATGTAATTAAAAATTATGATTAATCCTTGCGATATTGCAGGCTCACATTCCATTAATATAAGTAAATTGATTATAATCTCATTATATTTAGAATTTACATCAGTTCTACATACATAAAGACAAAATTTACATCGATTGGGGCTTGAAGCTTGATGGCGCAGTTGGTTAGCGCGGTACACTAGCAAAGTACAGGTCGTAGGTTCAAATCCTACTCGAGGTAAACTTTTTATTTATGTATTTAATAAAATTAATAATAATTTTTAATATTAATGTAAATGTTTGCATTACAATAACTGAGTTTTTGATAGAGAACCTAAATAAACAAATGAACTATCCTTAACAATGTTCCGTTTAATAGAATTGAATAAAACAATATCAAATTATTTTCTTGTAATTTCAACCACTGGTGATATCGATAAACATACCCAACATTAATAAATTGTTAAAATGTCAAATTTTATTAACTCTTGTCAAGCCTGTCAATTATCTTCATCACTGTTTAAGTCATGGAGAGATGGCGGTACCTTACAACTTTAACTAAAAATGTAAAAATAATGTTGTTTTGGACATTTATTTCATCAGAAAAGGCGTAAAGTAAAGTTTACTTAAACATATTTTATTATTTTATACTATATATTTTTTCTGTGTTTCTGAAAGTTTACAATTTACTGACCATTTTACCGCATTGTAGTGGTGTTTTTACAATAGTGTGCGTAAAAATGAAGTTACACTTGACGTTCACAGGATTGTAACATCAATTTTACATTTCAGGAGGCCAAAAAAATAATTTTATCCATCATCTAATATCCCATGTTAATCCATTTCTATTAACAGTTTTGATCGATTCGGTAAAGTTTGATTCAAATAAAGTTGTAAAACTATAATAAAATCACATAATATCTCTTTCTTACAATAGGATGGACACAAAAACAAATCTGATGTTCAGTTCATATTAGCGCACTAAAACGTGTGTCGTGATTAAGAAGCAGCATCTGTCACTCCTATCATTCCTTGCTTTACTTTAAAAAACAACAGTTTTTTCCAAAACTATCTTACGACTTGTACAGTGAATTATCGGTAATTTGGTAACATTTTTACATAATTTATACAAAATTTCCAAAATTTTAGATACGGTACATAATAAGCACCTTAAATCTCAAGCGCAGCTCGTAGTTATGAACGTGCTTAATTATTTTGAACGGGAACGTGACAATCAAGGGGCACCCGTTCCATTTGAATCTGTTATGCAGGTATGTAGTACATTATTGTGTAAAATATGATACTTGGAAGGACTACTTTCAGCGCACGTCTGAAGCATGTCGGGTCAGTATAAATACAGTTAGTGCTATACAAAAAGGTTACAATAGCTCAAAAAGAAAATAAACCTGCAGTCACCAGCTACGCGGAGAAAGCATACGAAATCTAAGTCCACCGAAGTTGATGACTATGTGAAGGATGCTATAAAGAGAAAAATTTATGAAATCCATTCAAAAGGTAAACACAATCATGCAAGACATGTTTAGTACTATACCTGTTTTTGTAGGTATACAGCTTATGCTGGCATCACTACAAAAAGAATTAAGCAATAGTAAAGTTTTCCATTTCTGTAGATCAAGTTTAAGGCGTCTCTTACATTCGGTTGGCCTTTCAGCTAAAGTAGATTATGGTAGGATAGGTTTACTGGAACAATCACATGTGGCCGCCAACCGCGTACGATTCTTAAGAGAATAATACAAAAATAAAGAAGAAAAATTATACAATCCTGATGAAACTATACAAAAAAAAGCTGACGTGATCAATCTAAAGAAAGCGTGAAGAAGAAGCCAATGGGTGAATGAAAAAGGTTTGTTATAATTTAGTTATTACATTATAATTTCTAATAAAATAACTGTATTTTTTAGATTTATAGCTGTTCGTGCAGGTAATGAAGATGAATTTATTTCCAATGCTTCACTTTTGCCTTCTACAAAGTCACAGACTGCAGACTACCATGGAGGTATGAGTGCGGAGTTGTTTACAAAATGGTTTGAAAATAATTTAATTGCAACCTTAAAGGAACCATCTTTAATTGTAATAGACAATGCTAGTTATCATTCAAACTTCTGAAGTACTAGTACTACTCAAGCACAACATAGCTTATGAATCTAGCATGTTTAGAAAAGAATTACTGCAATTAGTTGTAGATAATTCAATACCAACGGTGTACGAAATAGATTAAATAGCACACAAGTGTGGACACAGAGTATTACGGTTACCACAATATCGCTGTCAATTTAATCCAATTGAACTGGTGTAGGCTAATTACAAAGAACACTACAACAAAAATATAGGAAGACAATTCCAAATTTAACGATGACCATGTAAACAAAAATTTGTATGGAATACTTGCAACGAATTGGTGGGACAAATTGGTACAACCATAATTATATCTGTTAACGATTCCACACTGATAGTGAATAATTTTTTTTAATTTAAATGTTTTAATTCCAATGAAATATTAAGATTCTAATTTTTACATAACATATTGATAACACTACAATAGGTGGAATGAATACATGTACTGATTTATGTAAATTGCTTTTCATTTAATTTGGAGCAATATGAAATCTATTTAAACTATGTGTTAATTAAAACATAAAACATCTATAATTTCGTTGAACTTCAAACTACATTACACTGTACACGCTTTCTTCTACAAGAATGAAATAACCACAAGTTTTATCGATATTTATGTTATCGTAAAGTGTCTACAAGAATTATGTCGATTACAAAGTAATAATTATGCTTCTAGAAGGGTTGTTATAAATCTTGAGAATAACAAACTAATTGCAACTTTTATCAATTTTTCCACCTGAAATGATTTAATTTATAACAAACAAAAAAGTATTTATTTATTTACAAATATATAACTTATGTAGTATGATGGTATATAATTATAATTAAACCATGTCCTAATTTATAACAAATAACTGTCGCAGAAAAATATTTTTTACTCTATCAATAAAATAAGTGGATATAATGGATAATTTTTCTAGTTTAAAGTATAAAAAACATTCAACAATTTTCAACTTTCTTTGCCATTTTATGGAAATTTATGTGGAGACATCTGGCGATAAAAATATTAACTAAAAGATACTTTGATGGTTTAGTGAAGGCTTACGTCGCCTAAATCTTAGTTCGTGTAATTTTAAGAATCGGTCATACCTAACTTAGTTTGAATGAAACTATAAGTATTCGTATGATTTTAACTTGAAACATTCTAAGCTGACTGTGTGCAAGATAAAAGTTAAAACAAAAAAAAAAACCTATTTTATAACAAGGTTGTTAACTTTTTATAACAATGTATAGAGGGGCACTTTTTGTTTTTGCACGACGGCGCTCGGCAAAATTGGCGCGCCGCTGTATCAGTTAATAGAGATGATAATAATATATTAATAAAAAATAAAAATTATCTTGGTCATATCTGGCTATCTAATGATAACAGTGTATTAGTATTAGTATTTGATAATTATCTTGCCATTTTTTTCTGATCTCCTAGTAATAGTTATTAGACCATTAATAACCAATAGTTGCTATTTTTCTCAACTATAGATGAATAATACCACAATGTGTGGCAGGTTTGAAGAGAATCGAGACATTTTAACGAAAATGTTGTTCACCGATGAAGCTATATTTAAAAGTGATGGCACCCTAAATAGGCATAATATGCATTATTATTCTATTGACAATCTACACTGGTTGAGAACAAATTATTATCAAAACCGATGGTCGCTGAACGTTTGGGGAGGAATAATCGGTACAAAAGTGATCGGCCCATATTTCTTCGATGGTGTTCTTATTTAAGATTTCTATAACATCAACTTCCCGTGTTATTGGAAGATGTCGATATCTTCACACGAAGAGACATATGCTGCAGCAAGACGGTGCTCCGGTGCACTATCATAGAGTGGTTCGCCAATATCTGGATAAAACTTTTCTTAATGGATGGATAGGTTGAGGAAGTTTCATTGTTTGGCCACCTCGATGGCCCGACCTGACACCAATAGACTTTTTCCTTTGGGGATATGTCAGAGAGAAAGTTTTAGTAAAAGCAGCAACACCAAAAAAACGTGAAAGCTCGTATTCGCGAAGCATTTAGAACAATTCAAGTCGAACTGCTAGATAAGGTCAACCTGTCATTTGAAGGGCGATTTAGGACGTGTATCGATCAGAATGGTAGCCTATTCGAACATCTGTTATACAAATTTGCTGTATTTTACCCATTAATCTCACAAGGTGTTCAATTTTTAAAAATTTTGACGTTATACTGAATCAAAAATAAACCATGGTACTCAGTTCCCGGCCTTAATTCAGACTTGATTATTAAAACCTTGAGAAATATCCAGACTTTGCTAGACAAACCTTACATCAATGGAAAGCTTATCGAAAATGCCATCGAATTGTGCAAAAATAAATAGGGTGTCCTATTTGAAAAAATGAAGGAATTAAACAT